>CM042084.1:19796840-19999340 GCA_023512835.1 Taxillus chinensis
ACCCTGGAATTGCTTCTGCTTTTTATCTAAAAAAAGCAGAAACTTTTTTTATAAGCACTTTTAAAAAATTTACCAAACATCTTTTGCTGTTTCTGCTTATTTTATAAGCAGAAGCAGCTTCCTAGAAGCATTTGCAAACTGGCCCATAATTTGAAGCATTTTTGTTCGCTTTGGTATGCGTAGACCAATAATCCATTTTATACCCCTACCGGCATTACCACCCTCCCCAACAGCCTCGCATTATAATATCCCACCAAGGTCCGAATCATCCCTCGTTTCCCACACCATCACTATTGGGGGGTCTAGATCAACAACGTTATGACATGTTTTGTTAGAGCATCTCCAACCTATTAGTTATAACAAAAGTTATATTAAAATATGATTAAATTTATTTTCCAATGGTTTAAGTAAACAAAATCTATTAGCTTTTGTTTTTATTTTAGTTGACCCTGCCATGCTAGGAAATAAGGAAAAATTTCACATAAGTCTTGCGTTTCCGTCCTCTCCTCCTCCAGCCCAACTACGTGGCATCATGCACGGACTCCATCTGCGCCCTTCGCCGAAGTGGAAGAACACCTTCAACAATAACACCAACAAGGACAAGTTCATGTGCAACTACGGGGGCAAAATCCAATCCCGTCCCCACGACAACAACCACTCTTACGTCAGCAATGAGACCAAGATCATCTCCGTCAACCGTTCCATCAGGCTCTCCTCCTTCCTCCTCAGGCTCTACTTCATCCTCTCCTTTGCCCCCCATCAGCAACGTCTCCTTCGAGTACCAACTCCCGGTGAGGATCTAGATGCCCTCATCTCTGTAACCAATGACAACAATAATGTTTGAATATGACCGCCTCCACCGGTCCGCCCTCCTAAGCCACCCCCCCCCCCTCAAAACCGAGCATCACCCAAATTGTATGATTTATTAGGGGTGCTACCCGCCATAACGGGAGCAGGGTTTACCTGTTACTGTATCCTGCCCCCCGCCTAGGCAGGTAATAAAATTTTAAAATCGTATCCCGCCCCATGTGTTGGCGGTGCTGGGTACTCCGTCTTATGACGGGATTAGCAGGGGGGCTTTATCTGCCCGCTCCCCACTACAGGCTTTTTTTGATATCTATCTTAAGACAACTTTACCTTTAGTTGACAGAAGTGATTTGAATTCAACCTATTCACCAACATTGATATTGAATCGCAAACGAATAATGATTAAAAACATTGATATTAATGTGACACAATATTAAATACGGCTGGTTACGATGCAAATCCGATACCTATAAAAATTTATTCTAATAATTATAATTATAATTATTGTTATTATTATTATTATTATTGTTATTATTATTATTATTATTGTTATTGTTATTATTATTATTATTATTATTTGTGCAGTCCGAACCGAGCCCAATGTTAGAGTTGCTGATCACAATTTAGGGTTTTCATTTCTCTCTCTCTTCGCTAGGTCGATCGTTGGAACGAACTACATCGCATATTGCTGTCTTTTCTTGTCCGACAATGACGAAGTTCAGGAAGCTTAATCGTACCTCAGCTCACCGAATGTCCATGTTCAGGTGGGTGAACTGATCCTCAAAAATTACATTTATGTTCGGATTCGAGTTTTTCTAGGTTCGAAGCTTTCCTGCCGTTTCGATTTTGAAAATTCTAAGACCGCTTGTTTGTTCGCAGGACGATGGTGTCGCAGTTGGTGAGACACGAGCGCATTGAAACCACTCTGGCTAAGGTAATCCATTACATTCCTTCTGCGTATTCATCGCTTTGGCTCGTTTGCTTGCTTTTCGTTGCAAATGCTCAAGTTAATTAGTATTTACTGCTCTCGCTCGTGCTATCGTTTCTGTAGCAGAGTTGTAATTCATTGTATGGTGGCGGATTCAGAAATTCCACTCAGGGTGGACAGATTCAGAAATTCCAACTCATGGATTTGAATTTCAAATATATATATATATAACACAAAAAAAAAATCAAAAATTTATTGTTAGTATAAACAAAATGTTTATCATAATCTTTTACAATCAATTTTTATGTGTTTTCATATTTTAAAGTTGGATGATAGTTTCGTTATCTATGTTATAAAAAATATTTTTTTCTATATAGACAATAAGCTATCATTCACTCATTCGACTACGTAATTAGTTTTTCATGACAGTTGTAATTGATAAAATTAATGTCAGAGTCACCAGCAAATAAACTAATGGATATATTTTTTTTTGTTAGTCTCAATCATTTTTTGATCAAAATCACAAATTCTGTTAAGTCTTAAAAATTCAATGCTTTAGGCAAAGTAAATAAATTTTATTTGAGCAAAATTGTTGTAGACTTTTTTAATTATGTATTAATTACTAATACTATTATACTAATAATTTGCTTACCTTGATCACATGCTTATAAAATATGCATATGTAATTTTTTTTTATACCAATAAGTTAAGGGTGGGCATTTGCCCACCCTAGTCACATGCTGGATCTGTCCATGGGTGGTGTTCACAAGTATAGGATTTTATATTATATTTTTTGTATGCTTAAGTTTGAATTATGTAGAGTTATTATGTTTGTTTTTAGGATTTTGGGGCTCCCCTTCCCCCTCTGATCACATCTATCTGATTATGATTTTTTTGACTTTTGTATTGGAGTTACGATTTGTTAGGAAAGGATTTTATATTATATTTATTGTATTTTTTTGACTTTTGTATTATTTTTAAGATTTTAAAATAATGTTGTTGTTGTCTAATGTTGTTGTTGTCTAATGTTGTTGTTGTTGTTACACAGTCTATGCAGACATGTCTCTGCACCTAAATGCATGGAAGAAAATAACATTTTAAAATTAAACTTACCCCATACTCATAGATATTCATATAATTTAGGAGCGTTTTTATTCAAGCACCAGAAAAAAGTTCACTTTTTAAGGGCTTAGATTCGCTGATTTTTAGGAATTGCGATGTGGAATTTTTTATTCAAGCACTGGAAAAATGTTCACTTTTTAAGGGCTTAGATTCGATTTTCAGGAATTGTTATGTGGAATCTTTCATCGTGAAAGCTCTTGAAAATTTGCTAGACACCATTGATCTTCATATTATTTCCATCCATATGGGTTGTGATCTTGAAAATTTACACAGCTATGCATAGAGCTTTTTTTCCATAGACTATTTAGGCTCTCTTTCCTGCATAGGAAAAGATTTAAAATATGTCTAAATATTTATCGTAAAAAAATAATTTTAAAGAAAATTAAATACAAGCAAAACCCTTCATTCACCATTTATGTTGCTTTTTGCAGGCTAAAGAAATCCGGAGGATGGCTGATAACATGGTACAACTTGGAAAAGAGGTGGGTATAAGAATTATATTATGTACAGAACTACAGATATTGTGCACAACCATGTAATACACGGTTGAAAGCCTTATGTCAGCACATATTAGAGTTGATTTTCTCATGTTTTGTGGGTTTTCTATGAGTTGAATTTGTGATTCTAGGTGTCATAGTTTATACCCTCCAGGGGTTTTCTAATCCAATTATTTTGTCTATTGTGGAAAATTTAGCACAATTATATAGATTTGACTTCCTCCTTTCTGTATACATCAATATTGCCTTTTGAAACATTGAATTACAGGGTACTCAGAGTGCTGCAATTCAAGCAGCTGCATTTGTGCGAGGGGCTGATGTCATTCACAAGCTATTTACTGAATTTGCTTACCGATACAAGTGAGGTTTAAACCTGTTTTTCTTTCTGTTCTTATTTATATTGCTGCTATATTGAGTGAATCTGTAACGGTGTCACAGAGACAGAGCTGGTGGATACACGAGAGTTTTGAGAACTCGAATACGACATGCAGATTGTGCACCAATGGCCTATATTGAGTGAGAAAATTTAGTCCTTTGTTGGGCCTATATATAGTGTTCTTAAATCTGTTTTTGGGCTAGGACTGTATGCGTCTATCTATTTGTTTTTGTTTATTGTGCTCAGCTGGGTTTTGTGTAATATTATTGGATGAAATCTTTCTTTTAGCGTCAAGATACTCCGCAAATTGTATCAATTGGTTCTGCATGTCCTTTGTGGAGTCTTGCAGTTAGATAGAGCTCAATTCACCCCTTTCCTCGGTTGATTAGGGTATTGGGAAATTGTTTAATGTGGAAAGCATTTTTTATTAGTTTTTTAAACAGTACTTATATTATTTTAGACTCTTTTCCAGTACCTTTGAGCCACAATTAATATTAAATGCATCCGTGGCTGTTGTTACTACTTCATCTTTATTTATTATATTATATATAATTATGTAGCGTCTGTGATTGCATCCTGGAACTATGTTTATGCTCTGTTGAGTTTTCTCCTGCCTTTTATTGTGGTAGATTTTGCTCAAGACTCGAGTTAGTTATATATTTACCCATCTGACCAGGTTTGTTGATAGAGAGAATGAGCTTAGACAGTCAAAACTACCAACCCCTCAGCCGCCACAGAGACCAGCCATGGATCCTTGGACCAGATCCCGCCTCACCAAGCAGTTTGCACCACCTTTGGTTCGCTCCTCCTCAAATGCTGGCCTGTGAAAATACAGTTACTGGCTAACTTACTGTACTGTGTTTTGAAGATATGTTATTATTTAGCATTTATTTTTCTCATGTATTTCCTCGACTGTTGAAAATTTCAGTTTTGGATTAAGCACCGGGGCATGGTTATACGATTATTGTTATGGCATTCTCCCTTTCTGAGGTCTACAATTATTTTATTGTTGTCAATATCATGCCTGAGTTGGAATAACATCCCCGTAAGCAAAAGCATGGCTTCAAAAATGTTGATCAGTATGCGAACTCACAGAACACCTTTTCTTCTATTGCTTCGTTTAAGAAAAAAAAAATGTATGCTTGGTACAAAAGAGTGAGGCAGTGAAATCAATAAATAAAATTGTATATTTGGTACAAAAAGTTGTTTTACATTTTTGAGGGAAATTTTTTTTATTTTATTTTATTTTTATATTCAAATAGTTATAATAATTTAAAAATAAAACAAACAGTGGATTTGTCTTAAAAAAATAATTTTTGCTGATTTTTATAAAACATATAAAAAAACCTTTGTCACCCTTTATTGGATGCAATCGCTGAGACCTCTAGCTAGATCCTGCCGGCCGTGGAGAGATAGGAAGGGTGCGAGAAGGGAGGGGATGTTGGCAGCAATCGATGGGAGAACGTGCACGAGGAGAAGACATTGACTTATCGAATTATTCAAAAATTATAAATAAATTATTTCATTTGATTCGTTTGTTGGTGAACTCAAAAACTTACCTATGTTTGTAAATCAAAATATTAATTATTTAAAATTTATAAATAAATATGTATTTTCATTTATTTATGAAATTACTTGCTTATTTATCGTTGAACTATTTATAAAGTGAATATGAATATTTATTTATAAATGTAAATATTAATATTTTTGAATAATATTCACGAAGCGAATATATATTCACAAGGGAGAAAACACAACCATGTTTGTATTTGTTTAAAAAAAAAAATTCATGAATATTATTTTTTTAAAACGAACAATCACGATCGACTGAGGCATGAATGGCTTGAAAATAACGGTGAAAGTATATGGGAAAAAATAATAAATATTTTCGTACAATTTAAAAAAAAAAAGATGATAACACAATAAAAAATGACTTGATACAAGATCCAACCACAAACAACAAACAAAATGTTTTGTAATTTAAGATGAGCCCCACTGATCAGCCTGGATGAAATTCGGCAACGAATATGCGGTCACGCGGTCCGCCGGAATCACGCTGCTCCATGTCACCCGGCCCGCCCGGTTCGCCCCCGGTCCTTCGTTGCCGTACTCGCCGTAGTACAAGGTGTCCAAGGCGAAGTTGCCTTTCCACGGCAGCCACCCCTCTGGACTAATCACCTCCCCCAGCTCACACCCGATGAACACCGTCCTCGAGAACTGCTTCCACGGCCTCCCCAAGAAAGCCCTGTGCCTGCTGGGCTTCGCCGCGTAATACTTCATGTACTCGTCCGTGCCATTGATCCTACAACCCTGGAACACGAGCCCCGTGGACTGCGCGAGGTCGGTCCGGCCTTGGGCCGTGACCGCATTGTTTCCGCCGCTGGCGGGCTTGAGCTGTCGGGGCCGGATGAGGATATCGCACCCATCGAAGACGGAGGCTGAATTGCCGAAGATGAAGTCCACGTTTCCCTCGATGCGGCAGTTCTGGTAGTACTGGCGCAGCGAGTTGGCAAACAGGGTGTCCTGGTTGCCCAGTAACTCGCACTCCACTATGTACGCCTGGTCGCTGTCCACCCGTAGCGCCACCGCCTGGTGCGCATTCGGCCCGGCCGTGTTCTCCACCGTCAGCTTGCTCATCGTGAACCGATCGCCAAGGACAGCTAATCACATTTTTCAACATTCTTTTAGACGTCACAAATTGCTTTTTCCATATATATATATATATATATATATATATATATACACGTAATATGTACCGTTAAACATGAAAATTTGTGTTTTGAGTTAAACTCTAAAATGTTACGTCTATGATTCATAATAAGAAAAAGGATTTAAAAAAATATATATTAATAGTTAGTAAAAGTCATTCCCGTGAGTTGCTTGGAAAATACACCTTTTAACCAAAAAACAAAAACTAAGATTGAAAATTGTTTTTTTTTTCATTTTAAATATCAATTATCCATCAAAAGTCTTAAAAAAACCAAGATAAGAAAGACTAACCGATGGTTGGAGTGTTATACGTGGTGTAACCAGCATCGGCTACGCTCAATGAACCTGTAATGACGGTCTTGCCCATGCCATCCCCGAGAAATACCAGGTTTGTCTTGAATAACGGCACTCTAACGATTTCCCTGTAAATCCCTGCCGATATGTAGATCACGTGGTAGTCCGTTCCGTTACTCGGCGCGGAGTCGACGGCCGCCTGCACCGTTGGGTAACAGCCGCTGCCTCCGCCGCTACACACCCTCGCTCGCGCCGCCGAAGCTGGCGGAATCTTGCGCGCGAAGGCCACCCCTTTTCGGACGGCGCGTGGGGCCTCCCAAAACCCTTGCCGCTCCGTCTCGGGCGCGAGCCAGGAGGCGGTGTCGTCCCCGTAATTGTCCAGCGCTGAAGCCATGCTGAGCGCGTTGCTGGTGAGCTCGAGCGTGGCGTCCAAAAACGACATCGTGTCCTTCACGAGGGACGTGCCGGTGACGTAGGACAGCCCCGACTGACACGCGTACTGGTAGTGCAGCGACGCGCTGAGCCACGCGCGGGCGTTCTTCAGTGCCCCCCCGCGCCCCAGCGCCTCCGCGGAGGAGGCGGTCCGGTAGTTGGAGTTGGCGAGCACCTCGCCGCAGTTGTTCGCCGCGGTCGTGCGGTTGGGGTTCCCCACGGAGGCGGCGAGGATTTTCGACGCCATGGACCGGGCCACCGCGACGTTGTCGGCGGAGAGGGAGATGGCTGCTAGGATTATCTGGGTCGCCGTCGGGTTGGCGCGAACCCGGCCGGATTTTGCGAGGGAGGAGGCGCATGTGGCCGGGAAGCGGGTGGCGCCACAGGCCTGTTTGATCGCCGACGACGACGACAAATCGAGAGCCAGGCGAGCCGAGGGGTTGTGGGTGTTTTGGCGAGCGGCGGAGGAGATGGAGGAGAAGAGGAAGAAGGAGAGGAGGGCGAGGACGGAGAGAGACGCCATGTAGGCGAGGACGAAACGGGCACTCGATGCGGCGGCGGTGGGGGTGGGGGCTGGTTTTGGTCTTCTCCGAAACATGGAGATCGCGTGAGATCACGGGTGCGGTGGTAAATAGGGTGCGTGGGGTGGATTTGGGATATACTACTGTTGTTGTTGCGAGGTTGATTTGGATAGGTGCAGTGAGTTTCGTCTAAAGTTTGACTTTAATCAATCACACACTGTTTTTATTGAACTTTTTTGTTGTAGATGTGAAGAATTAGAATGTTGGATGGTGTGTGTGAGACAAATCAGTCCAGATCAACATAAGTCACTTGTAAGTTTTGACTTTAATCAATCACTTTATCACATTCACGGGGGGTTGTGACTGTTGTAAGTTGTAGGCAATAGTTCTAAATCTCAATCTCGCGATGACCTACCTTACTACTTATTCACTGCTAGCCTAGTTGAAGATTTTATTACTTTACACAAGAAAATGATAATTATTTTGAATGTTGTTTTTTGAAAAATCCTATGAAAATAGGGTGAAAAAGAAATATATGGAAGAGAAATAGAAAGAAAAGAGATGAAAAAAAAAAGGTAAAAAAGAGAAGTGATTGATTACAATAGAAAAATGATGAAAAAGACATAAAAATAATTTTTTAAATATATAATTTAAAAAATAATTCATTGTCGATTTTAACCCTTAGCAAATCTGCAAGCAAGCCGTGTTATCCTTACATTTTTTAAGGGTAATATTATAAATGTTATTTTACTGTATATTTTTCATACCTTTTCACGCTATTTTGGGTGAAAAAATATTTACAAATATCAAGATTGACTTTTTCACTTCTGACGTAATTTTCATATTAACCCAATAGTAAAAATAAAATTTTTTATCTCTTTTCTTTCCTTTTATGTGTTTTCCGTATTATCCAAGCAGAAGGTAAATGTTCATGATCCATACATATCTTCTACAGACAATGACTAGTTAGCAGGAGAAATAGATTAAAAAACTTTAATTGGGTTTTTTTCCTCTGAACATCCTCTGGTCCTTCTCCATATCTTTAAGTTATATCTCATTAGATCTTCTAACCCTGAGCCAAATTATAGTAGTTCAATTCCTTTGTCACGGCTTTAGGTAGGCACAACAAAATTTAATGCCGAGGAAGCCGCTTCGAAGTAAGTTTCTATAGCATGTTGAGTTCATGGAGCATAAAAGTCATTATCTTCTCTTATTTAAAAAATAATAATAATAAGATCACCATTTTTTCTTTGTTATAATTTGATTATGCTGTACTCAAAATTGTATGTCTATCCACATTCAAATATTCAATTAATGTTAGGGCACATTCACCTAGGTAGTGTTCTTAATAACTATAACTTTTGTCAAATAAGTGTAAATGTTTTCATCTAAATTTATAGCCCTTGTGTTAAAATTTTATTGTAGCACCAAGATATCCATTAATGATTGAAATTAAACTTTTAGCTAGAATAAGTTTTTTTATCGCTGTGAATCATCTAAGGAAAAAATAAGCTTACTTATGAAAGTTTAGGTTTTGACCTAAGTTTTGTCTAATGGATTAGATTTTTTAAGACAATGAAAGAAGAAAATATACACAAGTGAACTATTATTTCTCATAGTTCCAAAATGCAATGGTGGTCAAAACTTTTCCTATATACGTAAACACAAAAGTGGAAAAAATCAATCCAAAAAACCAAAAATAAATTATTTTTAAAATACATCTAATTTGTTTCATAGTTCCAAAATGCAATGGTGGTCAAAACTTTTCCTATATACGTAAACACAAAAGTGGTAAAAATCAATCCAAAAAACCAAAACTAAATTATTTTTAAAATACATCTAATTTGTTTGATTTTATAATTTTGAAAATGAACCAAAGTTCTGTCCATGGTTATAATAAATTTGGACCAATGTCATTATAATTTACATATATTATTTCCTTTTAATATTCGTATTTTCATATGTTTCAGCTTTTATGTCATTCACTTGACAAGTAAAGCCGTCAATTAAGAAAACTAAAAACTTTTTTCTTACTCTTCACGTGTCAATCATCAATCATCACCGATTGTCATCCATTGTCAGAATAATCCTTATCACTAACGTTTGATGATCATCCATTGCCAGAATAATCCTCATCACTAACGTTTTCTTCATCATTCATAACTCGACAAATCAAGTTACGTTTTACAATAGCTTAGGATTGTTTACCTCAATCAAAAACTTATGCATTGAATCGAATCAGTTTGCTATCTTTGTTAGTCAATTTTTATTTATCATTTTTTCAAACCAAACAGCCACAAGCCAATACTCACATCTACATAGACTATCTTTCTATTCTTATGTTATTTTATTATTATGAAAATATAATGTATAATAAGGGCCATCAAATTTTTTGACTACTAATATAATATTAAAATGATACAAATATACTACAGTTTTGTTTTATTTTTTCAAGTTCATTGTTAAATATTAAATCTTGGTTACTCCATCTTTTATCTTTTTTATTTCAGTTTTATTTTTATCTGAATCCGTTGATCGTTCATTTATATTGAAATTAAACAAATTTGCTATAATTTTAAATGACAAAAATACATGTCATTAGTCTAAACTTTTAAAAAATAAATAATCAAACTCAGATAGAGGAAAATCGTAATTAAAAATTTTGAAAAATTGTATTCTTCTTATATTGTAGATATAAAAACAACTCAATTTACGATTATGATTTTTCATAATTATAGACTATAAAACAACAACAACAACAACAACAAAACTTGATGGCATAGCTAGATTTTCTATTTTGGCCCCACCATTTAATAATACTTACCAAATTTTAACTAGTTATAATAGCATTTATTTAATAAGTCTAATTTTTATATATATATATATATATATATATATATATATATTCCGAATTTGTACAATTCAATAATTACCCTCTAGTTTGGTGTATTATCCGTATTATGTGATTGGATATAAAATGAATTATTTTAAATCTTATAAAATTTATCTTCGTAACAAGTAATTTTAAAAATAACTTTTTATTTTTACATAATTTTATAAAACAATATTAATGATAGATCC
The DNA here is from genome assembly GCA_023512835.1 of Taxillus chinensis. Classification (NCBI taxonomy): domain Eukaryota; kingdom Viridiplantae; phylum Streptophyta; class Magnoliopsida; order Santalales; family Loranthaceae; genus Taxillus; species Taxillus chinensis. The sequence continues at coordinate 19,807,608 of CM042084.1, forward strand.
GTTTAATTTAAAATAGTAATTAATTTAAGTTGATAAGTGGGCAAATTTGAAAAGAAAACAAAGAAGGGGAGAGGGTTGTCGCATCAGCTGCAATTGCGCACAACTTTCAATAGTCGATTTGCACAATTTTTTATTATGACTAATAAACGGCTATAAGATATTCCAATTTAAAACTAAGAGCATTTATATCACATAATTAATATTTTTTATAATTTATAATTATTTTAATAAATTTATAAAAAAACTATATAAGATTTTTTAAGATAAAATATAAGAATAAAAAATAAATAATGAATTCTCACTTGAAAATTTATTATTTATTATCAAATATTTTTTATTATTATTTAATATGTATTTTTACGCATGTAAACTTTTGATTAAACTAAATAGAGGAAAAAGCATTAAATAATTTTTTTAAAAATATTATTTAAAAGATTAGATATATGTAAAAAGAATGAAATATGAAACATGAGAATTTTGATTAATTATAACAAATGGAAGAGAAAAAAAGTATTTAATAAAAAATATATTTAAAAGATTAAAAATATGAATGAAGAATGAGTTGTAAAAACATTTATTTATACTTTATATTCAAATACTTTATTTATACTTTGAAAATAAATTTTAAGGTTTTAATGAAAATAGCTTTCTATCCAATTATGTAAAATAAATTTTTAGATGAAATTTATACAGTGAATCATTTATTTTGGAATTAACAATTCATTCTCCAATTTGTTTTAAAAAATTCCTTACATTTCTCAATAGATGTAAACTTTTGAGTGATTATAATAAATATGATAAATATTTTATTCACAATTAGTTATTGTGTAATATTAATATTACAACTAATATTGTGCCACATTAGTTAAGATGTGAATCCTACCATAAATTCTTACAACTAAATATCAGCACTCTAATAAATAAAAGAGATAGAAAAAGATAATAAAAAACATTATTTAAAAAAATAGAGATATAAGATTGTTTTAATTAGTTTTTACAATAATGCTTTTGGACCCTTCGTATCCTTGAAATCTTCCTACCCCGGAGAAGCAATAGATAGGAATCTTGAGTTTCGTATATCAAATTTGCTATTTTAAAAATAGGAATGGAGAATAAAATATAAGCTGTTTTAAAATAACTAAATAAATTTAAGAAAATAACCCCAAAATATGGACAACAACGTTCCTTTGCAATAACTTCAAGCATATGCAATACGTCAAATGCTGTTTTGATATGTAAAGTTAAAAAAAAAAAAATTCGTGTCAAAATTGGATAATATTGCCGTGCTTTTTGTGTACTGCAGTATATCTCCGAACTCAACTATAGATGGGGGTGTTAATGCTATGAATCATGTTTACATTTGTATAATGCAGAATTTATATTTATCTATAAGATTTATATTTCAAAATATTTAATTAAAATTTTAGTTTAATAAAAAGAACGAAAACCAAAAGAAAAATGGAACAATATAGTAGCTAGGCAAAACTTTTGGAGAATTTATTAATTCCTCTGCCGGAATTAATTATTCCCACGTACACTTCAACAAAGTACAAACCACACAAAAAAGAAAGCACGAGCTAATTAAAATGTTGTAATTGAAACAGGAATGGATCTATCCCACTATATATATATATATACATATATATAAATGTTGTAATTGATGAGACATTGGTACGCTAATTAATCACGTACACAGCCATGTCCGCGGATCGACAACTAGCTAGCTAGCTGGGAGGGAGTTTGACGATGACCCCCACTGATCAGCCTGGATGAAATTCCGCAACGAATATGCGGCCACGCGGTCCGCCGGAATCACATTGCTCCACGTCACCCGGCCCGCCCGGTTCGCCCCGGGTCCCCTGTTGTCGTACTCGCCGTAGAACAAGGTGTCCAAGGCGAAGTCGCCATCCCACGGCAGCCACCCCTCGGGTCTAATCACCTCCCCCAGCTGGCAACCGATGAACACCGTCCTGGAGAACTGCTTCCACGGCCTCCCCAGGTAGCTGTTGTGTTCGCGGGGCTTCTCCGTGTAATATTTCATGTACTCGTCCGTGCCATTGATCGTACAGTTGAGGAACACGAACCCAGTGGACTGCGCTAGGTCGGTCCGGCCGTGGGCGGCAATGGCATTTTCATCGGGGCCGGCGGGGTCGTGCGGTCGGGGGCAGACGCGGATGTCACAGCCATCGAAGACGGATGCCGAATTGCCGAAGATGAAATCAACGTTGCCCACGATGCGGCAGTTCTTGTAGTACTGACGGAGCGAGTTGGCATAGAGGGTGTCTTGGTTGCCAAGTACCTCACACTCCACGATGCAGGCTTGGTCGCTGTCAACCCGTAACGCCACCGCCTGGTGTGGGTCCGGCCCGGCCGTGTTCTCCACCGTCAGCTTCGTCATCATGAACCGGTCTCCAAGAACAGCTGCAGGCGGAGTCATTGCACTCACACAGTTAAAAAATAAATATTTATTCTTTTTTTTTTACATGCATAAAAAAAATGAATGAATAGAGGATTACCATAAAGTAATTTATGAAAACGAAGTGAGTGTAAAGTAATAACGTATCCTCCAAGATTATTCATATTTTTTATGTTCCCCGGTAAGTAATTGCTTGCTTGCTTGCTTTTTAAGTTACTCTAAAATTTTAAAATGCCATCATTATAACTCATTACAATAAGTGTAAAAAATGAATTAAAAACACACTCGTTCACTTGACGTGGTGACTCGGATTATCTTTCCTACAAAATACTGATAAAAAAAATAGACAAATCAGTTCAATTAATAAAAATAAAATAAATAGACAGTGGAATTTTAGTTTTAAAAGTATATGTATATATATCTATCACAATCAGGCATCAGCCATCCAATAATGAAAATAATTAAAAAGTAAAGACGTAAATTAATAATGGACTCACCGACGGTTGGAGTGGTGTACGTGCTGTTTCCAACATCGTATGCCACGCTTAGTGAACCCGTAATGACGGTCTTGCCCATGCCGTCCCCAAGAAGTACCAGGTTTGTCTTGAATAACGGCACTCTAACGATCTCCTTGTAAATGCCCGCCGGAATGTAGATCACGTGGTCGTCCGTTCCGTTACCCGGAGCGGCATCGACGGCTGCTTGCACCGTCGGGTAGCATCCTCTGCCTCCGCCGCTACACACCTTTGCTTGCGCCGTCGAAGCTGACGGTACCTTGCGGGTGATGAACGCCGCCCCATCCCCGCCGGCGGCGCTTGCGGACTCCCAAAACCCCTGCCGCTCCGTCCTGGGGGCGACCCACGAAGCGGTGTCGTTCCCGTAATTGTCCAGCGCCGAAGCCATGCTGAGCGCGTTGCTGGTGAGCTCGATCGTGGCGTTTAGTAGCGACATCGTGTCGTTCACGAGGGGGGTGCCGGCGACGTAGGAAAGCCCTGACCAGCAAAAGTACTGGTAGTGCAGCGACGCACTGAGCCACGCGCGGGCGTTCTTCAGCTCCCCACGCCCCAGAGCCACCGCGGACGAGGCGGTCCGGAATTTGGAGTTGGCGAGCACCTCGACGCAGATGTTGGCCGCGGTCGTGCGGTTGGGGTTCCCCGCGGAGGCGGTGACGATTTTCGACGCCAAGGACTGGACCGACACGACGTTGTCGGCGGAGAGGGAGACGGCGGCTAGGATCGTCTGGGTCGCGGTCGCGTTGGCTGGAACCCGGCCAGATTTGGTGAGGGAGGTGGAGCAGGTGACCGGGAAGCTGGTGGCGTTGCAAGCCTCGGTGATCGCCTCCGCCGGATCGAGGGCCGGGCGAAGGGAGGGTTTCTGGTTCTGTTGGAGGGTGGCGGAGGAAAGGGAGAAGAAGAGGAAAAGGGTGAGAAAGGAGAGAGAAGTCATGGTGGTGGCCTGAGGGGACCAATTAAAGCGGGTCCTCAATGCTCTAGCGGTGGTGGCCATGGTGGTTGGCTTTTCGTTTTTATAGGAAACATGGAGATTGTGGGATGTGAGGTATATGTAGTATCGGTGGTGAGGGTGCTGGTGGTGGCGAGGGATTTGGGCATAGAAATATAGGGATTGGCAAAGAGACGAGATCGTGAATGTTTGGTTCGCGATGACAGGGGCGAGGGAATTGTGGATTATTATTATTATTGACAGGAAGGTAATGGAGGAAAATTGGCTCTGGGTTTGAATATGGATTCATACATTCATAGCATTCACAATATGCTTAACAAATTTTAATTTAAATTAATGATAATTAAATGTGTAAAAATTGTCATATAATGGGTTATATTGAGGGCTTTCTTACTCATTTTAACTTATTCAAACTATTTTTGTAAAAGCTGGATAAGCACACAGTTGTCTCCAATAATGTAAAATTATGTCTTATACTAATTATGATTTAGATTAATTTCTAAATTGTCTTCTATGGGAAAGATGGGGATTTTTTTCTGGATAAAATAATAAAAATAAAATTGCAAAGTGAAATAGGTGATGGAATGTGCAAAGTGTTGGTTTTTATAGACATGAGCTAGACTCAATACTTAGGTTTGATTGGATTTGTTTTGAAAGCAAATTAAATATGCACAAATTTTTGTATGTAGGAAATTAAAGTGTTTGACTAAAAAATTGAAGGTGAAATACACTATAAAGATCAATAACTTTTAAATTTTCAAGTAAATTTAACTCAAGGAATTGAAATAATATGCTAAATTAAAATTTGAATATGAAATTACTTTGAAGTTGAAATCCAGGTAAGTTGAAGAATGCTTAAATTAAGAACTTAAATTAAAATAACTTGAAGAACTACAATGCAAGAATCCAAATGAAAAAGAAAAATAATAAAAGGTTAGTTGACTTGTGCAAAAATATTATAATAACTGTTTGCTAAAAAAATAAGTTAAACTCTTCCCATCTCCCTTTCTTTGTACCATTTGCTTCCTTTTAAAGAAAAAACATCCCACTTAACTTTTGAGATTTTCTAAATAGAGTATCCAGTTCCCATACCTAGGATCTCACCCTCGTACCTTCTTTTTACTTATTTAACCAAAGTCATTGGATTTTCGCTACAAAGTTAGGTAGTCAGTGGGGGTATGGGCAGTGACATACGACCTTCATATCTAGGGCACAAAACTAGGTCATCTGTTTACCTTAGATGCAAAGTAAATGGCATTGCTTCATGGCCTTAGAGAAATATGACTTTGAAATGAGCATTTAGATTACTTCCAAGAAATATAACTTTGAGATATCAAAACCCTTCTTTATATTGAAGTCCTTGAATACATGAAGTAAGGCTCTTCTTCAATACATTTTCTTTGAGATCTCAAAGTCCTTAGAGAAGTTGAAGCATGCTTTTATTTCAAGATATCGAAGTGCCCATGTTCTAATTTGAAGTTTAAGTGTTGAATTAACTTGAGACAAGGGTTTTTACCTCAAATTGAACTTTTAGGACGTAGCCAAATTTTATTGTTTTTGCTTTAAACTCAAACTATTTGATGCGAATTTATATGTTTTAATCCAATAACATTAAAAAGGCAACAAAACACTTGGAAAAAAACAATAAATCAATTAAGGCATAAAAATGGAGCTCTAACTTTATTTTTGAGCCAAAGGATGATATTTAGGCTAAACTATTAGCAAAAGTCATAATAAAAAGGGCCTAAATATTACAATTTTAGACTTTAATCACTTTCACAATGGTTTATCTATATTTTTAGTTAAAAACATAGTTAAAGATTTTTTTTTTGTAAAATTTAATTACTTGTTTTTTGTATCATACAATTAATAAATTTTTCATTACTTTATTATAATATTAATTTTTTTTATATTTTTTAAAATAATAGTTAGAACTACCTTACTCCATGCTGCGTGTGTGTTCTTAAAAAGAGAAACTCCATGCTAATTAACCTATGATTTCACCCTAAAATTTCTTATTTTGGTTCAGCTGGAGGAAGTTTCATATAAACGTGAATTGTTGAGTTTGTCCCCTAAAGTGTGAGTAAAGTTAATAGAATCGAGATTAAACCATATTATAAGGACTTCGTGTATGAGTTTTGATGGTTTTGGGATAAGAGAAACTAGGTTTTTGAGGGTTTGACACAAAAATGATCGAAAATGGCGAGTTCCAACCAATGAGATTGACTTGGAAGTGATGAACCAGTGCAGGCGGTCAATTGAAGGGTTTTGTCGACTAAAAATGTTGATTTACTTAACTTGTGTACTTCTAAAGAAGTTAAGAGTTTCAATTGATTACAGTGGTCGACTGAGTATATGCGTGGTTCAATTGACTAGTGTTTGATCGACCAAGAAAATTTCTAGTACGTTTTGGGATTTTAATCAACTAAGGTGTTCGAGTGAAGAGTGGTTGACGGATATGCCTTAGGTTTGATTGACTATGTGAATTTTTAGTAGGTTTTTGAAGTATGGTCAACCATTGTGGTCGAGTGAAAACTGATTGATTGAAGGGTCCTTGTTTTGATTGAAAGAGGGTGTTCTTTTTTTTTTTTTTCATCCTTTTCTTCATGGTTTGGTCTTAAGGCTTTGTAGAGGGTCCAATGAAAAGTTTTAAGGCCGTGAGTCTATGAGTTTAAGGGAACTTAAGAAGTCTAATTTACTTTTATTGTGTATATGCTTCATATAGGTTTACTATATTTGGAATGTGTATGAAATATCATGATTGTAATAAGTCTAGTTCAAGGGCTTCGTAAAGTTTGGGTAGCAAAACTTTAGCTAGTTTAGGAGTCAAGCTGTGCGACTATAGAGACGTAATGACATTAGGAGAGAGAGTTTTTTGAAGGTAAACTAAAAAAAATAAATTTAAGCTAAAACATTACAGGGATACTAGTGAAGATATTTTTATATAGTAAGTTAAATATAGATTTATAAGAAGAGACCATATCATAACAGGTGATATGAGAAATTGAATGTTTAATTTATATATGAACATCTCATCATAATGATTTAGATTATGGCAACAAATATCATAATGCTATATTACATAAGCCAGCATTTCCCTCACTCTTGAAAAAGAAAAATAGGCCTGTGTATTCCATTGCTGGAGTCGACCTATTTTTTGTTATTATTATTATTATGTTGTTTGATTTTGGTAAAACCCCCAATACCACAGTTTAGACGTTTCAGTCTAAGAATATGATATGCGGGTTGTCGTTCTGATAGAACCAATGGGCCTAGTTTTATTTATTTATTTATTATATATTAATATATATATATATATATATATATATACATATGATTTTTTTTTGCCAAGGCTTGGGCAACTGGTTGGGCTCAGTCCAAATCAGATATGGGCTTCACACGTTGACACCGGGATCGGGTTGGAACATGATTTGAAATCAGACAACGTGGAACTGGGTAGGGCAAATATTGTTTCTTTTGCCGTCGATCATCCTCGTCCCTGTACAGAGGGAAGCTCCAAGTGAGTGTTCTTGTTTGACGCTTCCTTTGCTGACTGCACAGTCTCGCACGACACTTTATAATCTGTATTGTCAAAAAGGATTTAAATCTCAGTAAATTTGAATCCCAGAGGCTGAAGAATCCTGGTGTGTGTTGATGATCTGGGGTTTAGATAATGGCGGGCGACGACTCTTCCCTGACGCCTTCAAGGTAAACCCTTAATGTTCTCGCGCCCCATTTACTGGATTCTTGAAAACTTAAGCAATTTGATGGCAGTTGGATTGGGAAATACGGAGAGAACATCAAGGAGATAAAAGGGTTTCAGTGAATTTCTATGTTTCGGAGAGTTCAGCGGGACTGGGCATAGTGAAGAAGAACTTTCCTTTGGAGAGAAGTAGAAAATTCATATTTTTCATTGGAATCAAAGGTACTGTACTTTAGTTGAAAACGAGAGTGGCTTTGAAAATAAATGACGAACCCAACAACGTTTGATTAAAAATAAACTGAAATGGTTTCTTAGTTATGAACTAAATTGCCTTGGGCTTTTACACACTGGACGTGCATGGGGATCAGGGGCTGTCTTACTCAGACCATCTCCAACGCGAGCTGTATAGCGTTAAATATAACGCAAAAACCAACTTTCAATATTGAATATTGCTACTTAGCTGTGCATCTTGAATATTGCTTGTTTTAGGTTGTAACTTTCAATGGAGTGTTTGCACTTATTCAGTTCTTTAAAGGTTGATTTCTGAGGACCCACTTTATTGCCCTTGCTGTTTCTTGCACCCGTTAAGTTTGTTCTCTTCTCGTCTGTTTTATTAGTGGTTATTTACTTATTTTGTTTTTCCCCTTTTGTTTTTTCCTTGCCTTGCATTCTCTTCTTCAGTCCAGTGTCTTAAAAAAGTAATTGAATCCTTGATATCTTCAACTTGGATTGAATCCTAAATCCTTGCCCTGCATTTATCCTGTTTAATGGCTCAAAGGTATTTGGCTTCCTAAAAGTTCATAGCATTGATCCCCAGCTCCCAAAACTTTTGTTCCATTTTTTTAGAGTACTCAATGTATTGCTGCAGTTTGCCATCTCTGGCCTATGAAACTTTAATCACTTCTGGACGAGCCACCAGAGGGAAAATAAGTTTATAAATTGAGGTTGTAATCAATGTTACAGAGAATTTATCATCCAAGCCTTCACATTTGTTAAAAATTTGGTTAGATAAAGGGCGGACTTTGGCGTAATGTTAGAGTTCTTGTCTCGTGACTTGAAGGTCATGGACTCGAGTTGCAGACAGACATCCTGTAACTAAATTAATTGTGGGAAAAGGCTGTGTTCATATTGGCCTATGTGGCCCCACCCCTTCCCAGACCCTGTTACTTGTGGGAGCTTTATACAATGGGTTTGCCCTTTTATAATCTTCAGTCAACTTTACCCCAACTAGTAAATTGTTTTTTTTTTACTGACACCAGATGTCACAAGATGCATTTCTCTGTATGTTTTATAAATCTTTCCGTTATTTTTGTATCACAGATCCATCATACATGTTCTTGTGTGGCCTTCCAACATCACATTATTCATCATTGTAAAATGTTGTATGTCAGAACTTCTAGTGTCAAAATACTACTGTAATTGTCCTAGCTCCATGCATAGTAAACTGAATAGTGACACCACAGAGACTGAACTTAATGCGATGCGTATTTGTATTTTAATTTGGCTGCTGAAAGCATTTAAATAATAGGTATTGATGCTTTCAACAGAAGAGGCATGAGTAGAAGTGGCAGAAGACGTGATTCCAAGTGGGATTCGAAAGAGGCATCCAAGTTTGCACTTGAAAGTTTTCAGGATGATGGTTGGCCTAGGGAATCAGATTTGTCTTTCCATGCTAGAGAATCACTGCCTGGACATCATGCCTCAGAGTTTGCTGGTCTTAAAGATCGAAAATGGTCTGTCGTGGAACCCATTGATATTCTGATATTTGATTATGATTATGAATTTTAACTTATGTATCGTTGGATGGAATTAGGGGTTTGCAGAAAAATGGTAGCACTAACAAGGGCTGCAGTGATTTTTTCCAAGGCTCAATGGAGTGGGAGAGAGATGGGAGTTACAGCATGAAAATGTCTCCTGGGCTTGATGGATGGAGAGAACAAAAACGTACTTTCTCCCCTAAAAGTTACTGGAACAAGGCGTTCAGGTTTGTATCTATATACTGTACACGCCCAGCCATGATCCCTGCCTCCCTGCCACCATTCGTCTAATATATTGAAAAATCTCTGAACACTTCACATTACCTTTTATATTGCGACATTGCTTAGCAATAATTTTGTAATGCATGTATGCATTGGATTTGATCATGGATGCTGCAAAAGTTTCCAATTTCATTTTAACTTGCGGATTAATATTTTAACTTCTTGGCATAATATTGTGTGTTTTCTGTTGGCAATAAATTACTTCTCTCTTCTCACTTTTTGCATGTATCTCCTTGCAATGTCATGGATCCGCTTAATGTCTTTAATAAGTTTCTCTTTGTCTTTGAACCCTATATGTAGGGGTAGGATCAGGAGTAGGAGCAAAAGTAGGAGTAAGAGCAGGAGTAGAAGCCCTGGCCGTGTCTTGAAACGGGAATTGAGCATGAGTGACAGAAGTTCAAGCAGATCAGGAGTTTTGAGCCAACCATGTAGAGATTTTGTTTCTGGGAGATGTAGGAGAGGTGATCATTGTTTGTTTCCTCACCATTGCAGTCAAGATTATACAGATAGGAGGCAGTCAGAAGGTGGTGTGCCAGATAGCCGAGAAAGTAGGCCAAGGAACGGTGCTGCTTTAAAATATTCCACTTTTCATGATGTCAGGGATCATCCCACTGGAAATGCAAGATCTGTTGAATATTGTGATGATTTTCTGAAAGGCAGGTGTCGGAAAGGGGATTCATGCATGTATGTTCATCATAGTGTTTCTTATGGGCTTGGTAGGGACGATAGAAATGAGCTGTTTAGGGAGAGGGTGAAGGACAGAAGGAATAGAGATACATTTTCTGAAAGTATGATGTTTGAGCGGGAGTCTCGCAGGAGTGGTAATATACCTTGCAAATTTTATGCATCAGGAAATTGTCGTAATGGGAAACATTGCAGGTTTTCTCATGATGCTGAGACACATGCCAGTAGTGATGGGAGGCCACGAGATGCTGGGAGGGTGGACCGTAATTTCGATAATGTAGAGCAATTAACGACGTCACATAATGTGTTGGACTCTGTTAATTTTCCTGAAGTCAAATATGGGAGAAAGGTTGCTTCTGAAATATGGCCCCCTTTACAGTCTAGGGATGACCTATTGGGCTGTGGATTGGATAGCAAGAAGGAAATGGTAGTAAGTTCAACATATAATGATAAAGCAATTGAGCACCATGAGAATGGATTAATTTCATGCAAAACAGAAAATAGATGTTCCATATTAGATGTTCCTAAATGTCTGGGTACTGAGAAGTGGCTTGGTGAAGTGGACAATTCTCCTGCACAGAATTATATAATGAAATCACCAAATGAGACCAATCAAAAAGAGCTTGATTATGCACATCAAAATTCAGACTCTCTGACTTTCAGCAAGCCATGTATACCTGCTCATGAAAATAACATTACTGAAGAAGCGTCCAGTCCGATGAATGTGACACCTACATTGATTCAACCACTGACCTTTGAAAAGTCATTGACTCAGCAAATCACTAGTTCAAGTGTGGATAATCCCATTGGATTCCCTTCTGGTGATAGGAATGCTGTTGGAAGTAGTGCAAGTCTCTGCTTGGATCTAAAATTTTCTGCTGATGATATGAAATCAAGCACCCAGCCTCCTTCCTTGAATGTGGTTGCACAAAGTCCTCTGGAAATTTCCCCAAGGCATGCAAGAGCAGGTAATGTTGAAAATTCTCATAACCTGGTTCAGTTTCCAGGTGGAGAGTCAAAGAAACCAGTTATTGAAAAGATTGCAAACACACAAATAACATCAGAAATCCTACGCAGTCAGAACATTGTAAGTGGTGAACAACTTGTTCAACTTACCAATCTTTCAGCCTCTCTAGCACAGATATTAGGAAGTGGGCAACAGTTTCATCAGTTATATGCTGCCTTAAACTCTGCAAGTGGGACGGCACTCATTCCCACTCCTTCTGCTGGTCCTGTTAAATTAGTATCTTCAACGACCAACCAGCCACATGTGGACCTTGAATCTCACAAGAAGTGTGATCCTACATGTGATAGCATCGATTTGATTAAGCCAGGTATAATCAATTGTGTGACAAAAAACTTCATAGAACTAGTGCATCATGTGCATAATTTGATTAAGCCAGGTATCCTCTCATTGTTGTTTACAGGAGGACCAACTGGTGGTAATTCTTCTATGACCGAGAGGTCAGAAGACTTGAGTCAGGTTAAGCCAGTTGCAGATTGTGAGGCTCATGAATCTAATAGAAAGGTGGTTAAAGAAGTACTTGAAGATAAAGAGGAAGCTCAAGAAGATGGACTTTTGTCAAATATGGATGGAAATGGTAAGGGTGATGAGTGCAAGAAAAACAAGGAGGCCAAAGGGATTCGCATGTTCAAATTCGCACTAGTGGAGTCTGTCAAGGAGATTTTGAAACCCACATGGAAGGATGGGCATATCAACAAAGATGTGCACAAAAATATTGTGAAGAAAGTGGTTGACAAAGTGATCAGCACAATGCAAGAGTCTCAAGTTCCTCAGACCGAAGAGAAAATCAATCAATATCTGTCATTGTATAAACAAAAGATTACCAAACTTGTACAGGTCAGTAGCACTTCATTTAATCACTTTGCATATAAATTGATTTTAGATGCAACCTAGGCCATTAGTGTCAGCATAAAAAAAACTGAGATTTGATCCAACATTCTACATCATGTCTATTTTCCTCTGAACTCCTCAGCCCTTTCTGGGGACACTGTTGTACTTATTTTTTGCTTATCTGTGTTATATAATACCATGATCCTCTTCATCAGACTCTTCCTAGGTCTTGGTAATTTTTACCTCTGGTTTCCCTTTTGTGAGAAGTAACTTGGGAGTTTTGCTACAGAATTGTTTTATGGGATTTCGATTTTCATTTTCCTCTTTCACTGGGTCATTTGTGGTGTAATGTATTTGTTTGGGCTCTATGAGATTATTTATTTGTATGTATATAATTTCGTAGTGGGGGCGGGGGCTGGGGTGATGGGTTTGGTGTGTGAGGTAGGCAGCAGGGATGTATTTCTTCCAGGTCAAAGGCCATCATATAATTGTGCTCCATTCAAATGCTTGCATCTCTCTTTCTCTATGATTACTTCCCCTTATCTTTGAATTCATCTTTTGAACTACCTTTAAGCAGAGTCATGCCAAAATATCGAGTTCATACAAGACTTCATATCCTTGCTTGCTGTTCGATAAACATTTCATGGAAGTTTTATTTCTTTGATCTAGACTTGTATCTGCACAATAAATTAATGGCAAGGCTGTAATCTTCTAATGTTCTTCTTGTTTTTCTAAACAAAAAATCTCCACGAGGGCTTTCAAATAGATACTGTAACCTCCTGCAATCTGTCTTATTACACTGCCATTTCTTTTAACCACCAACTCTGGCCCAAATCTCTACATTACATAGATTGTTTCTGTACAAAACTCTCTCTTTCATCATCCACGTAGAATGAATTTAGCTTACCTTCTCTTCTATACCTTGTTTTGTTTATGATCGTCTGTTATTGATTGATGTTTTGGCATCTTTATGATGTTTTACAACAGGCCCTGTGGTTCGTAGGAGCCACATTTTATGGCCAGCTGTGGTTTATGTACTGCAATTTCTCTTCAAAACCAAATTCAAACGTATGAACTTTGGGCTAACATGTAGGGAAAAGAGAATTTTAAAAATATCTTATCAAATTTTTTTCAACTAGATGCCATATTGAATGAGCGCATTGCTTTGGAAAGGACTAAGTTGTATAGGACGATCCACAGAAATGGCTGAACATGTGTTTTTATTTTTTTAATAAATATTTTCTTTGTATGTTGTATGCCACCCCAAACACCTCGTTAAGGCCTAGACTGTTGAAAGAACTGGAAACACCAAAAAGGTCCCTTTTTTTCCATAAATAATAGATGTTTCATGTCAGCATAAAATGTTTGCTACACTTTTCTTATTAATTGTTTCGTGTCTGCAGGCTTATGTGGCAAAACATCAGAAGAGCTAAACTAAACATGTAACTCCTCATTGCGCACCACATTTTTTGTCATAGAGCAAGAAAAAAGAGTCCAGATGTTCTTGTGTCTTTTTTTTTTTTTTTTGCGGCTTAGGATGATCATAAATATTATTCTGCAGAAATTCAGATGTTCTTGTGTATCTAAGTTTTTGCAGCTTAGAATGGTCATATATATTATAGTGCAGTTTAACGTCATCACTGGCTGGTGTAACAGGACAAAATCTGTCCTCGTCTCCTGCAATATAGATGTGCTCAGTGCCCTTTCATCTCTGTGACTGTTCATAGTGCATGGTTTTAAAAACCCGTTTAGTTCGCTAATGAAATTGTCCTGGTTTGATTTGGCACGCATTTTTCTGCATCTAAGCCATCAGGATTCAGGAACCTAAAAGCTGCTGGAATACTTCAAACCTTGAAGTGCATTTCTTCACTCAGGTCATTTCAGCTGATGAGCTGGAGGTCGCAGTATTAATGGCTGTAAATTCATGCTTGTATTGGCTTGGCCATAAATTGGCCTACCTATATATATGGTTCACAACTAGCAAATTTTTTTACTTTTTACTTTCGTTTTTTCCTTAAAGAAAGAGGGTATTTTCTATTGCAAATTACATATATGGCCCTAGAGCGTGAAGAGGCATTTTGACACTCCAAAAGCCATGAAAAGTATTTTTGCTCTTTAATTTTGTTACATAAACGAAAAGTTGAACATGTAAAATGTCTTTGTTAATATTTTAGTATTATATTACTTTTTTTTTTTTAATAAAAGAGGTGTTTGAGAATTAGAATATGTGGAGCCAAGATAATTTTTGTTATTTTGTTGATATTTATTTTAAAAATTAATTAGTAGATTGAATATTTATGAAATATCATAAAATTTTCTGATATAATTTAATGTTTAATTTTTTTTTTTCATAAAATTAATTATAAAAATAGAAAAATAATTTAAAAGCTATAAAATTTTATTTATTAATCTTTTGAATTTTTTAATTGATTTTGCGTAAATAATTTTATAGATATGACAGATAAATATTTATTTTCTGTATCATTGTAAGAGTGTGGCAAGGACATACATGGGTTGAGAGCAGAAAATCCGGCCAACATGGGGGCAAGAAGAAACCGTTCATTTACTCTGACCAAGCCCCCCCACCCAAGCCAAGGTAAAGAAAGAAAGAAGAAGAAACCCATAGAGAGAAGCTGAAAATTAAAATTAATTGCTGGTACGGTAAAAGTGCTTTTGAAACCATTCATACATGTTCTATGTTTCGCTTGTCGCTACTGGTGGCATCACCAGGCTTGGAAGTTGGAACTTGCTTCTGTTCTGTTGGTGGAGAAAAGAGACTTGGCATGCACCGGAGATGGTGGAGGAAGAAGAGACTTTGCACGTCTGCGCTGGCCGCTAAATCGAATAAGAAGCCACCCATTCAACCAATCTTCAGACCCCCCCCAATATTCAAGGTTGGTTCCACCCAAAATGTCGCCCTTGTCCCCTGCAAAGAAATGACATGGAAAAGTTGGAGCAGACGGAGGAGGACTTGAGGTGTGAGGGACCCGGTGACGGAGAGCAGACGGCTGGGGGCGCACTTGGCAACCGCAAGATGGACATCGTTGGGGGCATTTTATCGATCATCTAGATCGATCACCACCACCATCTAGATCATCTAGAACAAATTAATAATAACGTACGATAACAACAATAACGACAATCTATAATAATAATAAAGACGATGATACTAATAACAATGGTTTAACAAATTCTTGTGTCTCATCTCTACCAAAAACAACAACATCTTTAACAAATGAACTTAGCATTGACAAAATAATCATAGGATATAAGCCTTAAAATTTTGTCCCTCATAAAGGAGTGGATTAAGATAAATTGAGCGTGGATTTAGGCTCAACCTAAAAGAACTCTTTCTTTCTTAGTGAGTATTTATTTTATTTATAATTTTATTTTGCATGTTTATGTTGGTTATGATAAAAAAAAGTATATATATGTTTATTTATAAACTAAACACAAAAAAAAAAGAAACTTATAAAAAACATAAAATAAAATTATAAATAATTAAATACTTACTTGTAAATTCAAGAATTAAATTGAATGAAAACTTAAATCGAATATAATATTTAACACAATCTCCTTAAGATAAAATTTGTTCTCCTATTAGTGCTTAAGGTTGGAAATAGCGATTGGCTGAGAATTTGATTATTTAATTATAAAAGTATGCATTGCAATTTATAATTAAACCAAAAGACAATATTTAGCTATTTGTATATGCAAATATTATTAACTTGGAGAAAAGAAATTGATTTTCAGGTAAGTGTTTGAATGACCTATTTATAGATTTTTACGTGATCCTTAAAAATGAGATTAAGAGTTGCCATCGATAAATTTTTATCATAAATGATACACTTATTGGTAATGATATGTCTAAAAGATACCTAATTTTATTGTAAAACTTACAATGCATGTTTACTTTCACATAGCCTCTATAATAGCTACTCTATTCTGATTGGCCCTTTCATTGGGTCTATTGTTAACCATCTAGGCTTGAAAGCTATACCTTTCATAATTTTTTAGTAAGTTAAAAACTATAAGCTATTGATAATGAATGAAAGCTTTGTTTTTTTTAAACCATACTTTTTTCAGAGTTTTTAGAACACTTGGATAGCCTTAGGTTGTTTTTAAGAACTGCCTTTTCCTAGCATTTTTGAAGATGACGGGAAAAATTCAAAATAATTTTTTCAGTATTTGTAGAAAGCCAAAAATTTTTATAAACACAAAAAAATCTTTTACAATACTTTTTTCCTTATAATTGAGAACTATGCGGGCATACATCTATGTCTGTGTTTTTATTAAAAGAAAAAAAATTATCGGCATTTTTAAAGTGCTCATGGTGTTAGTTTGTATTAAAAAAAATTAAACCTAAAAGTTTATAAAAAAAGTATAATTTGAAATTAATTTAAATCAAATAATTCGATTAAAGTTTGCTTTGGATAAAATTGGTTTAACCAAGAGATTCGAATTATTACAAAATATATCAACATAATAGAGTACTTTGCAATTGGCATGACGTTGGTTCAATCTTTGTCTTCCCATTTTACCCTCTTATTTGTTTTTAATATATACAAAGTAGCGAATGTAGGACACTTTTCTTGGATGTTATGATGTTGTTATGTTTTCCTTTAAAATTTGTTATTTCATGTTTCATTTGATATTTGCCTTTATTAGTAAGTAATTAGTCTCAAATATCCTTAAAAACCAAAACCAAAATAGACCCAACCCAACATTTAAAAACCTGATCAAACAGATTTAATTTGTATTAATTTCAGAGGGAGTTTAAACGGCACAACACACTAACGAACGCCCTAATCCGTGTTAGCCCCCCCCCCCCCCCCCCCCACACACACACACACACACACACACACACACAAAGACTAAACACTAATTATTGGTTAATAGCATCTATGTATTAATTTGAGAACACCTTCACGACAGCATACTCAAGAAGTGTTTTCCACTACAATCAATGATAGTCCCTTCAGTGGCCCCTTTAGTGTCTTAACATGAAAGAGAAGTAACTTTAAGCTTAGAAGTATGAAAAACCCAATAACATATACATTTAAACACAGCAGTCGGGCAACTACAAATAGGGCATTGAAAACTCCATTTCCAGAAGCAATTGACTCAAACCAACTTCTTTCATTTACCTGAACTGAAATGGCTTCTGTGCAAAACCAGGAGTTTAACTTTCCATATTACCCTTTACCACCACCGCAGCAGCATCACCCATCTCCTCAAAAATCGGCACCGCCACCTCCTCCTAGAGTGGCTCCACCCCCTCACTCCATCTCACCTTCACCACCGCTGCCACCACCTCATTCAAGCCCTCCCCCTGTACCGATTGTAAAACCACCACCACCACCGCCACCTCATAAAAGCTCCCCGCCACCGGCCATTGTCCCGCCACCCCCTCATCATCCTATCCACCCACCACCACCTCATATTGTTCCCTCCCCACCGCCACCAGCACCTCCAGGCCATCATTCTGCGGTTATAATTGTGGTATTTGTCTCTTTGGGAGGGCTACTCTTTCTCGCTTTCCTGGCACTTGCTTTGATTTGCTTCATCAGGAAGAGAAAGAAGAAAATGGCCCAAGAAACTGATATTGTGAATATTGATGAGCACATAAAAGTCCAAGAAGCCGTCATACCTGGCCCGAATGGTCCACGAGTTATAGTACTGTCCACCGAGAAGGATGTGCATATCCAGGAAGAGATCAAGAAAAATGAGGAGGTGACTGAAAGTTCACATGTGAGGTCAGCAGCACAAAACAACCATGAAAGGCTCGGCGGCAAATCAGCAGCAACTTTTGAGCCTAGTCATTACCTTCTTGAGCACTAATTAATTATTGGCATCTTTAATGCACGAGCACAATATATGTTCCTTATAATATCATTCTGTTCGGCTAAACTCCGAATTTCCTTTACATTCCCAAATAAGTTTATTACAATGTTTCATGAAATAAAAACCTTACAGGTTGAAGTACTAAGAGGATAAATTCTTTCCCCATTCAAAATGTATAAAAACTAATTTGGAGATAAATTGGAACTATCCCATTGTCATTCACCGCCATGTAAATTTTAAATAATAAATCCACAGTGCAGTACTCATTTTTGTGGTTTTTGGTACTCCTGTAGGTAAATGTTGCAATTTGGGCTCTGAAATTATTTGGGCCCGCGGCAGTATGAAGTTTGAAATTTTTTAAGAATACTCATTGCGATTTATAGATTACAGAACAACTTTAAAAACAACTTTGACATTTCAAAAAACTAGAGATGACCATTTTTAAAAATTGAAAATGCCTAGTGCCATGAAGGAGACATTTCATCTATTGGTGCACCATTCCTTTCCAATGGTGCACTGATTCGCTTAGAAGCACCATGGGATGGCTTATTCGTAACTGGCATGATTAAACTAAGAGTTTGGCACTATGGGCAAATTAAGAGTTCGGTACTTGCTACTTGTTTTTATTTCATTTGGATGAGGCTAATATGTAAGCTCTCGCGTTGACTATTCCTGCTTGGACAACCTTGCATATAAGCTCATGCCTCTTGCTCTCTTAGCTTAATGATTTGTTCATAAGTTTTGCTAGGTTGTTTTCTCGAGCTTGATCTTATTCTTATAATAAATTGTTTGAACATGGTGCTTTCATATTTTTTTACCATTATTAGAAATTAGCTTAAATGGATTTTATTCTTTATCATTGCATTTTAACTTTTAAAATGTATTGGTTATCAATGCAAATAAAATTAGACCCCAACTATATATGTGAATTAACTTAAACTTTAATTCCTTCAAAGTTCTGTCTTTTTAAAGTTGACATGTTTTTGCTTTTCAAAAATTTAGCTTTTATACAAATCAATATCTATTGATTTTTAATTCTAAAAATTTCCTTTTCCTTTGCATTCATGTGGCCAAGTCTTCAATGCCATAAATTTGAATAATTTTTACATTCTACAACTACAATAAAACAATTTATATTTATAGTTGTGTAAAGAGTTCTATGTTTTTTACATTATGAAATAGTTATTGTTTCTTTTGAAATCTTTTAAGTGTCTTCAACAAAAGTTATCATATATCTATTTTTTGCTAATTGATCAATGGATATCAAGTTTTTTTTTTGATTAGTTACATGTCTTATATTTTTTAGCTTCCATAGAAAGTTATTTAGCTTGATCTGCATTGTTTTTTGACCAACAATATCACACACCTGATTATTAATGAGATATATCTTTTCTCGATTGTTTAAATATAGTCATCGAACACTTTTTTGCCTAAGGTAGCATGGAATGAAATCCTTAAATCTAATACTTAAGATTCTATCTTGCACTTCATATAACATATGAGAACATCATCTGGTATGACATTTGCACTTCATTGTACATTGATTTCTTTTTCGAACTTTTATACTCAAATTTATTTTGTCCCAATTTTTCATAATTTTAACATTCAAATTTACTTTTACTTTTGTTGGTTTGGGACTGACAGCTTTTGGATTTGGATTTAGCATTCATTGATGTAAAACTTCATTGTCATTGATTCTGTTTCTATTTTTACCTTTGCTTTTCATATTCAATGCTGATGCCAAAGTGAGAGAATCTTTTTCCTTTGTTCTGATCTCTTCCATCATGATTATATCTATTACTTATAAAAATATCATTTTATTTTTTAAAAAAGAAATAAAGATAAAATGTACTACAGATTATCAACTTTCTGACATCGTGCTAAGAAGGATATCAACATTAACTTTATCAGTAAAAGTAATTTCTATCAATTTTAGCTGATATTTGATCTCATCGAAAGAATTTAAGTTTTCTTTGAAATTTCTATTTTCTGACATTTTTAAATTGAATAACTTCTTAATAAAAAAAATCTTATGAGTTGCAGAATGATACTAATACATATTTAAGAAAGTTTTGAGTCTAATAATTATATCCTAATATTTGACATTAAATATTCTATCAAATTAAGACGAATCGCTCCTAAGGCTTTACAATTCAATGTCATCTCATCTTCGTCCTTTATTTTCATCCATTTTTTTTCATTGGCAAATATAAGTCTTTCTTGTATAGAGAATCTATTATTTACATTCTCAAGAAACAAAAAATGGTACCGTCAAATTTTTTGAACTTATATAAATCTTTCTTGAACACCATGACTCTCCTTTGAACTCAAATTTATTGTGTGTAAATAGTATTGTATACACAAATAATACATATATACAAAACTAAAATATTCAAGAATAATTTTTTTCTGATGCAAAAGATCATACATAACTACAACTATAACTCTCACTTGAACTTGAATCTACTGCTTTATTCTGTGCGTAAACAGTATTATATATGCAAATAATACATATATATAAAACTAAAATATTCAAAAACAAATTTTTTTTAATGTGAAAAATCAAACATAACTACAATCACAAAGCACACTAAGATTTTTCAAGAAAATTAGTTCGATTAGGTAGGAGAAAGAAAAATAAAATTATGAAAATAAAAATAAATAACAGAAATTTTAGGTACTTCTGAAAAAATTTCTACATTCATAAAACTACTACAATATTTTTACTATAAAAATAATATACACCAAATTTACAAACGCTCAACTCACAATCCTAAAAATTAATTACACAAAATTTTTATAACAATAATTCTCTCTCTCGATTTTTCTCAACACACAAATTTTCTTTTTAATGATTTGAGGTGCATACGGCTTGGCCCATTTATAGGCCTCATGTAAGGCTTGCAATTGTTGAAAAAATTGCCGGCTAGCTGCAATATTTTGAAAAAGAGGCGAAGCCTGTTCTTCAAACCGCCCTATTTTTTGACAAAATGCAAGCCAACCTTTCCCCCTTGGTAAAATTTATGTAGCCTTCCAGCTATGGTGGTCCAGCTACAGCCTCGAACTTTGAGTAAACCTAATTCTCTCATCTTTCTCCTGACTTTAGAAGCACCATCAGACATATGAAGAAAATCAAAAATACTACACAATGCTACATAGTTGCTAGGATTATTGGGTTCCAATTCAAAAAGGTGATTAGCAGCAATTTCTCCAATCTCAACATTCTTGTGCATAACACAGCCGGCTAGGAGGGCACCCCAAATGCTTGCTACTGAAGCTACCTCAGTATTCTTTATCAACCCAAGTGCTTCTTCAAGTCGCCCGAAACGACCCAAGAGATCCACCATACATGCGTAGTGTTCCACACTCGCCTCAAGTCCATATTCTAAACTAATTGAATCAAATACCCTCCTGCCTTGATCAATAAGACCAGAGTGACTACAACTAGCCAAAATAGCAGTGAATGTGATACAATTAGGTTCGAATCCAGAAACTCTCATCTTGTCAAAGAGCAGCAAAGATTCCTCTCCTTTCCCATGAATCCCATAACAGGAAATCATGGTGGTCCAAGAAACCACATTTAACTCGTTCATGTTGCCAAAAACATTTTCTGCATCTCGCAAACTCCCACATTTTGCATACATATCAATAACTGAATTCTTAATTGCAACATCCCTATTGAAGGTCACACATTTGACTACTCGCCCATGAATTTCTTTCCCCCTCCTCAAGTCTCCTTCCCTTGCACATGCATTTAAAATGCTCGAGATTGTCATACAATCAATCTTCACACCTTCCCTTAGCATGAGCCTAAAATAATGCAAAGCTTTCGCATACAAACCACCCTTTCCGAATCCAGATATCATTGAATTCCAAACAACAGAGTCCCTCCAAGATAAGTTAGTAAAAACCCTCTCGGCCAAAACAAGATCGCCACATTTTGCGTAGAAGTCCAAAAGAGAGCAACCAACAAAAACATATTCCTCAAATCCACTCCTAACCACCCAACTGTGGAGCATCTTGCCAAGATAAGAATAACTCACTCCTGCGCATGCCCTGATCACTGGAGGCAATGTGAAGTGATCAAGACGCAGACCCACTTTCAAAAAACATTTAAAAATGCCCAGGGCATCGCTATACAACGACCCTTGAACATAGGAAGTGATCAAGATGTTCCACGTGTGCATCTTTTTGTGAGGCATTTGATCGAACACATGGCGTGCGTGTTTGAGAACATTGCATTTGCAGTAGGCCAAGAGAAGGTCAGTTTGGAGAGTAACGTTGGGAAGGAAGCCATGGACAAGGATGTGAGCATGAATTTGCTTAGCTTGGGAAAGCGAGTGGGAAGAAGCGCAGCTTCGCAATAGCGATGACAAGTAAATGGTAGAGATTCGTGACATGTTCATTTAAATGGCACATACTCGTGTTGTTCATGGTACTGTCAACTTATATTAATTTCTCACCCGCTTCCTTCGTCTCTTTTGCACTTTTCTTCTCTTAAGTATAAAATGACACCAAAATTAAAATCTGAAGTCCGTGCAAATTGGAACCTGTAGGAGTTTTGTTTTTGTAATATGATTTTTTTTAATTTGGTAGTTGAAAAAATATGTTTTAATAATAGTATAATTTTTTAAATTTGAGTAAAAAAAATATAATATTATAAACTCATATAATAATAAAAAATACGCCCGATAAAATTAAATTTTAATTTAAAAATAAAAATTAGTTAGAAATATTTTTTTCCAAATAGTTATTTTAAGAATTGAATTATAAAATTAAATATCCATAAGTTTTTTCTTTTAAATTTATACTAGGAAATTACTTTTTACCCAAAAATATAATTTTTAAATCATAAATTAATTAAATAATAATAGCAGCAACAAGCAGTAGTAATAATAATAATCATCATTTGATTAATAATTTGAGAAGTATTATAAAAAAAGTATTTTTTTACTTGTCCTATGTGACATTATATATATATATTAGAAGAAAAACTTGATAAATGGATTGAGTTTAACTCAGGATATGTTTAGAATGAGCACCACAAAACTAATAATAGCAGTTTTACTTTATTTGATCTTTTGTAACTAATGTTGATAGAAATACTATTCACATTATTTAATTTTATTGTATTATTTTACTAAGAGATGAATATGATTAATGACAATTAAAATATTATATATATATATACACACACATATAAGTGTGTATGCACACACATACACAAACATATGTGTATTTTCTTAAATATTTTTTACTAAAAATATAATTTCTAAGCTAGAAATTAAATAAATAAATAGTAGTAGTTCAAACATAATAATAATATAACTAATAAGTTTTTTTAAAATTAAAAACACATAAATATTTAATTAATTACTTAGAATTATTTTTTACTTGGCTTTTAGTGACATTATATATATAGTTTTGTTACAATTAAACTTTAATTTAACTGTAGCTCCACTACAGTTATTAAACTGCAGTTAAATAAAAGTCTAATATGAATCGTTGAATATTGATTTATTGGTCTAAATTAAAAGTTTTCATAATAAAAAATTAACGTAACATCTTTTATATAGCATGACTCTCTCTTTCTAATGTTTACTTTATTTGATCCTTTTGTAATAAGTGTTGGTAAAATATTGTTCACATTGACATATTTTACTAAAATTTGAATATTTTTTAGATATACTAAAATATAAATCTGATTATTATATCCTTACAAGTATGATTATTAAAATATCATATTATATAATATTGAATGTATAATAGATACCTACCTTAGGCAATGTCCTATGTATTCATAATAATAATTTTATTTATTGTGTTAAATATATTTCTTAAATCAAATATCGTATAACTATAAAATTATCACGTGTTTAAAATAGTAATTTAAAAGTTTCAAGGTATGCTAATATATTTTTTAATATTTTGTTATGTTATAATTTATTTATCTAAAATCCCCTTAATAATATCTCTTGATAATATTTCAAAACACCTTAATTAAATGCATTTTAATATTAATAATATTTCTTTTATTATTAATCAATAATATTTGTTATATATATATATATATTACTAATGTTAAGGAGAAAATTTTACTAACTGAAATTTAATATTAATAAATATAGTATTACTATATTATTAAGAATGGTTTGAGTAATTTTTGAACAAGTATTATAATTATGTAATTTTAGAAATTTAGAAATAATGCAATAATAGTAAAATCACTGAGATTTAGTTCATGTTTAATTAAGCGAACAATTTTTCAAATTAAAATTTGAGGGCTAATTTGGGCAAACACAATTTAAACACAACCTAATAGAATATTATATATATATATATATGTAGAGAGAGAGAGAGAGAGAGAGAGAGAGAGAGAGAGAGAGAGAGAGAGAGAGAGAGAGAGAGAGAGAGAGAGAGAGTGAGTATAAATATTCTTTAAACAATTACCCTAGCTTGTAAGTTTAAGATTTCATTAAAGTTGAATATATTTAAGTTATATACATATAAAATAAAATTAATAACCTTAATTTATATTATGTAATATTAAATTAAAAAAATTTAAACTATTATTTCTAATTAAGATAGCTATTTTATTATTTTAAATATACTATACATCAAAGAAAAATGTTATTGGTTCACATTTGCTATGCCAACATATCATATTTACAATATCTTTTGGGTTCACCCATAAAGTTTGGAGTTATTTATTAAATTTCTATGTGAATTAATAAATGATGCAATATATAAGAAGAATGAATGAATATATGATATCTTTTTCGGTATTAGTTAGTATTACATTACATTCAACACCTTTTCCTTTTATATTTGTTTACCTTTGTAATGAGAATGCAGGGTCATTGACTTGAACATTTAACGTTTTAAAGATTTGGATGGTAAAAAATGATGTATTGATGACTTCAGTGTTAGTTTTTAATCGTGAGTTGATGCTTATTAAGGCCATTAAAGAATATTTTTTTAAAGCATATCACATCTTTTACATTTAACATATAAATCGGTGTGATGAAAAAAACTATAAAATTATCCTTAGTTCAAATTGGACCAATTTTTTATGTGATTTACACTCACTTATTAAATCTATAATACTAGTAACTTTCCATGAAATGTGGAATGTCGTACACTAATTTTCGTTAAATTTCTCTTGTGATTTTTTTTATCTTTGGGAATCATGGATCGTGATGTATAAAGAAGGAATTGTATTAGCAAAAACAAATTAATATTTTCATTTTCAAAGCAACCCAAGTCAAAGGTAATGTTAATTTTATTACTCTACTATTTCAATTTAAATTTAGTATACCTCATTTAACCTTTTTTTTCCATATATTGTTGTATTACAGTATTAAATTTATATTTGAAGAATTCTACGTGATACAATTTTTTCTAAGAAATTACAAATATTAAAGTATCTTTTATAAATTCTAAAAACTAAAAGTAAATTTTTTATATTAGTCTATTTTCTTAAATTTAAGAAAAAAAAAATTAAGTCAGTCCTATATTCAACTTTTTCTATATAATTTGTACTGTATTTTCCAACCTATTGAGAAATACTATTTACTCATTATAATTATTAAATTATATATAAAAAAATTCTTTCACTCCCTCCATTTATATTTTATATGACTTTTACTTTTATTTTATATTAAATTATAAAAAATAATTATTAAATAAAATAATATAAAATATTATTTTAATTATACAAAAAATAATTACGAAAATTATATAGAAAAACAAAAAATAATTTAAATCTTCAAATTAAAAAAAATAATAGAAAATCAGAGGTGAATGCCATAAAAAGTTAACTTTATTAAAATATTAATAATTGATTATTTTCTAGTTTACAATAAAAAAATAATTTTTGTTTATTACATACCTTGTAATTGTCTGCCAAGCTTAGACGTTCCGAGCAGCTTGGAAGCACCAAATTCTACAGATGCACGGGGATAAGTCCCTAGAATGAACATATGGTCAATGTACTGTAGTGTTAACATTTACAAATAAAATAAAATGTTACAGTATGGATTTAGTTAGAAATACAATGCATGTCACAGTAGTACAAGAGGTTTGGAAAATTCAGGGAAAAATCTACAACTGCTCTTATAGCTTACAAAGAAGGATTCAACATCACCAATTCTACAAACATGATGACTATGATGGATGGATCGCCACAGGAGCAATGCGCTTCTTGGACGGCCCATTTGAGATGGAAGCGCTTCCCGCAAAAGGGTCAGGTGGTGCTGGTGTGCCATCCCTCCTTGCTCGACATTTTTGGCTACTTGTTGCGGCATCACCGACTTTCGGGGTTTCTTCAACTGCCATGTCATCTACTAAATCGATAACTGGATTATGGGGACCTTTTGCAGCCGCACCATCTTTGATTGCCACTGGGGTAATGCGCTTCTTAGCTGGCTTATTTAAGATCGAAGTACTTGTATAGTCTCGTGGTGCTGGCGTGCCATCACTTTTTGCTTCCCTTTCTTGGCTCACATCATCTTCTGCCATTTCTTCAATCTTGTCGTCTAGTATATGGATAACAGGGTTCTTATTATCAGGACTTTTTCCAGAAGGTCCATCTCTGGCAGAAACACCATCTCCAGGCATTACTTCAATAACCATGTCATCATCTATCATTTCAAAAACTGGGATCTTATTCTCATAGCAATTGACCTTCCTTTCTTCTACACCACAAGTATATCAAAACGATGAAAAGCAATCCAAGATGGGCAAGCCTAAGTCAATGTAGTTAATAAAACAAAAACCTGTTATGGGCACAGCTAATCCCAGTTCATCATTATCAAATTCAACAAGAGTACAAAAACCATCTTGCGATGATAAAGCTATATACTTTGCATCCGGCGACCTTACAACAAGGAAAGGAGTATAGAGTGTCAAATACCAGAAAAATTATACGCATAAAATAAAAACAATACTGAAAATATGCTGGAAGCATATTTCCTAGTAGAATTTACCATGCTATGTCTGTTATGGCTGCATAGTGGAGACCAGCCAAGACTGCTATTGGTGTAACACACTCTGTGTCGTAGATATAAAGAGAGTTCAAAGTAGCCACTGCAAAAATAAGCCGATAAGGGAGCTTGAATAATCCATCTGTGCAAGCCAAAAGATGTCAATTCAAGTTATTATCAATATTATTGTCCAAAGAAAATCAACATATTTCTGTATCTGCACATCAATACCTAAGCTCGATCCCCTCAGTCTGAAAACCAAAGGGCAGAACCGTACTGCTACAACTGGTTTGCTAGCACCAGGAAGCTGTATAGCAGGCCTGCATTTATAAAGAAGGAAAAAAATAAAATTGAAACTCATAAACAAGCCTTCTTCCATCCAGTATAGGCAATCTCATCCATCATGGAAGGTGAATCTATGCAAAGTGAAAATGAAGCATAAATCTTGCCTTGAAAAATCTTTTCTTGAAAATATGTAAGCAGTATTTACTGGTACAGATGTAATTGTAGGTGATAATTTGTAGCAACCTGAAATAATAATAATAAAATCAACATTAAGAGGGAAAATGAAAGGATCTCATTGGGATGTTTGTGAGTTGTTGATGGAAATCGTGGATTAAGGTTCACTGGAGAAGTACAGTTGTCAGTCAGTTATGTCCGCAAATTTATGTTTATGTTACACCTCAAACTGAAAGCATAATCAGTTGCATTGTATATACATACAGAAAGCCACAGAAGCCCCCCATCACATATGGACAAACGAGTTAAATCAACCATTAAGAACAGCAACAACTAACAACCACATAAAAGGCATTAACAAGTATTAGTTCACATTTAATTGAACTGGATGCTGTTTATACCTGCAGGAGCGAGTAAAAATGAGCCATCAGGTGACCAGGCTAATCTTCGAAAGAAGGATGGCAACGTCTCGTCATGAAAGAGATGATACTTAGCAGACTGCATCTCAAACCAGATGCATTAAATGGAGAATTATTACAGAAATAATTGATGACCAAAAACATGAGTAAATTTACTAGATGGGCATCTAACCTTAGAATCATCTAACTTGTGCTGTTCAGCCTTTATAATAACATGCTGACATGCATAACTCATCTTCTCAGACCCTTTGGTTTTGGCTTGAGGTTTATTTGCATAAACCCGGCAAGATCTATCAGAACTCAGTGAAGCAATATACTTGCCCATTGGATCCCATGCTACTCCTTGTACATAATGAGCATGAGAATCCAAAATCTGATGAACAGAGCCTGTAGGAATATAGGAATATGAACAGCATATGTCAATAATGTATTTGGAATGATTTATAATATGATCATACTGCTTTTCCTACCTTTGCTAGCATCCCATATAATGCAGGAGTTGTCAACAGATGCAGAAATGATAAAGGAACCATCATTAGACCATTGGAGGTCAAGGACATCCTTGCGGTGAAATCTGAAATTAAAAAAAAAATCAATAATGAATATATAAGATGGCATCAAAGCCCATGAATTTGTGCAGAGAAAAGGAATCTGAACTTTGAAGCTAGATTTTACACATGCAAACTATTTCAGTTAGCCAAATAAATCCAACATAAGAACTCAATGCCACATGACAAGATCAATTATGCATCTGAACCTCCCAGCGGGCCAACATAATTGAGTGGAAAAGAATAAAAACACAAAAGAGCCCAGAGAAATGAAGTCTTAGAAGTGCTCTTAGTCCAGGAGGGTGAAAGGGGACAAAAGCAAATAGATTAACTTTGTTACCAATTAATAGCATAGAAGTTTCCCTGAAGGTCGATTAAATCTTGCAGAATGGGATGCTAAAATTCCTGTTGCTCGATATGGTAGGAGTAGGTAGAATGAGAGGCCTTACAATAATGATTTGAAAACTTTCCACGTTTGACCAGTCTCTGCAGAATTTGACTTCCATATGATCAGTTCACCTCCTAAAGTTAGAAGAATCTAGTTAGGTACATTATCCAGATTCATAATTCCAAAATTTAGTAATTCAATTTCAAAAAGGTACAAATAGATCAAGCCTTACCATCAGCACCAGAGGCAAGCTGTTCTCCTGTTACATTTGAATAGTAATTGAGTGTTATTCAGTATATCAAAATAAAATTTACCATATAGGCTGCTGGCATACTATGTTGTGTATATAATCATCATTCAGAAGCTATTGTGCAGTTTCAGATCATTTACCTTCAAATTACAAACTTCCTTAGATGCAACCAACTCAAAGCAACGGTGACAACCATATTGCCATCAAAATAAAGAGGGAAGATGCAGAATCTAAAGAGTGCGTTGCGTGTTCCCAAATCATCATATACTTTACTAGAAATAAGGAAAAGCACACAAACACACACATTGGATGGCAACAATCCACCACAATGCCTCCCCTACTTAAAATTCCAGTATGATTTCACGGGGGCTGAACTTATGACTACCCAACGAAGGGTTACAGGTACACGATTCAGCTTATCATTAAGCAACACTGAGGTGGGTATTTTTAGGATAACATAATGTAGCCTGTCCGGACGTATATAACAATGACATCATTTTAAAACACTCAACTACAACATGTGGAACCAGTCTAATCATGAGCAATGCAAACATGTATTTATAGCGATAAGCTCCGAGCCACAAAATCTTACCGGTACCGCTACCAGTGCATTGCAGGAAAACTCATAAATCACACCACTAACACACATAAATTCAATACCTGAAGGCGAAAAGCGTAGAACGTTTACTGTGGAGCCGTGATATGTGAGGCTATTCTGATAGGTAGCGGTCGCAACTTCCTTTGTGGATTCGCCAGAATTGATTACCCAAAGCTAGAAAATAAAAAAAATCATCAATTTAGAACAATCTATGAAATCAACTATAGAACAACAACCTATAGATTCACTGAAATCGACATAGATCGCGGTAGTAGCTGTCAGTACCTTGATGTCGAAATCGGCGCCGGCGGTGGCGAGGAATCGAGAAATGGGATGGAAATCGAGGGAAAGAACGGGTTTTGTGTCGTGCCAATTGATCTGAACTACGCCGCCTTTCATACCTTTTCTTCTACTTCTTCTTTCTTCTTCTTCTTCTTCTTCTTCTTCTTCTTCTTCTTCTTCTTCTTCCTCTTTCGGCTGCTGGCGCTGTTTTCTCGAAAAAGTAACTTTAGGGTTTCCTCGTTTTGGCGGGAAATGAGTGTCTCTCGGGCTCTTCCTCGGCAAGTAAAAGGTCTGTGCGTTTATGTTCTACGCAGGCGCTGTTTGGTTTGGACTCCATCCTCGTCAAGTAAAAGGTTTTAAATTTTTAATTTTTTTTTTCCATTTGTTCAGGGCTGTTTTTTACCTTCTAAAAAAAATCAAATCTCTAAATCCTAATATATGAACATAAAACAAAAACTAATATTAATAAAACATAATTTTAAACTAATATAATTTGGTTAATGGAACAATGCTAACTATTTATTTGTCAGTTTTTTTACAAATAATTTAGAAATGTCTGACTCATTTCTTATAGAAAATAATTGAAGAAATTTTGTTGTAACTTGGATTTCATCTCCAAATCACATTATGAAATGTTCTAACATTAGGAAACTTTAAATATTCTTCATGAATTTTGTGTTTCTAAATTTAATTACATCATGCCACATCATAGACTTGTTCTTCGTATGTCTTCGAAGATATATAATTTAATTCAAAGTTTGAATCATCAACATCCATGTTATCACATATATCTCAGATGCCAACTTCAAATCTAGTACCCTCAAACATACTTTGAAGGCTTGAACAATGTTTCAATGATGGTTTAATGTATTTTTTTCCGAGTCGCTAAAGTCAATTCCAAAGATCCAATCATTTCAAGGTCTTGAAGTAAATATAATATAGGGCTCTAACATTTAAATGCTTGAGCACCTTGATTGAGGGCTCAAACACTTTGTTCAACGTTTTAAGCATAGTCCGATGTGTCAAGCATTGTTTGAGGTTTCGGACAAGTTTGAAGACTCGAACTCCATGTTCGAGAGCTTGAATATTATGTTTTAGTGCTCAAGATCATATCTAATTAGATTTTCCAAAGGTCCAGCTTCTCTTCGAGAATTTGAACATTATGTTCAAATGCTTGAACTTTTCTCTCAAACTCATTTAATTGAAGACTTGAATTTCATGTGTTCAAGGGTTTGAACATTCTACACTTAGAGAAATATTTGAGTAATCCATTATAACTGAAATAATGTAAGATCCAACTTTATTTAATATAGATTTGTGAAATATGGTGGATTTTAATCAAATCTTTGATCTAACATATTCTGCATTCTTCAAAATGTGATGTTCATGGATTCAAAAAGATCCTAATAACTCCTTTGCATGCACTTAGAGTCTTTAAGTATTTTGATTCTTTAATAACTATCATCACACGCTCATATTTGGATATGAATGATTATAGTATCTTTTCTATAATATAAACATTATCAGCCTTTTAACTATTTCTCTTTATTTCATTCTTGATTATAAGTAATCAAGAACAATAATCAGAAGCATTTTCTTCTTCATTCATATGAGTAGATTCTAATTCAATCCTTAATAATTGAAGTCGAATCATGTTTATTCGATCAACACCTTTGAAGATTTTACTCAAGAAGCTCCAACATGTTTTGCTTGTTGACATTTCAACAATCTTATCAAATGTTAAATCATCAAACCCTTAATATAAGATATATAATGCCTTTTTCTCCTTTCTTAGTTCTTTGAGAGTGGCCTTTTGCTATACTGTGTAAGAGGTTTTTTTGCTCTAGAGTAAGCCCAATAAAGTCGGTATTGACAATTTCCCAAAAAACTTATGATCCAAATTATGCTTTGAATTAGATATACCATTTATCCTAATTTTTCTTCTTCGATATTTAAGAAATTTTCAATTACACCATGTTGATAGTCATGACTACTATGATAAACCTAGCTCTTATATCAAATGTTGAAATTGAGTTTACAAACTTAATTTCAAGAACAAGAACAAGATATACACACGGATGAAGAGTTTTTATAAAATCTATTCTTCTTGTTTTTCTTAACACACCCGCACTATATATATTCCCATTACAAAGCATAAGCCATATATATTTAATGGCATAAAGATATGATGAACATAGACCGAAAAACTTAATTACCTAATAAATAATGAAAGAAACAAAAATCCTAAATGGGATATTTGCATGAATGAAGAATGAAACTGGATAGTCTAGATCACTCTTGGGTAGATTCTTCATGTGAACGAACTTGTTCCAGATCAATTGGTTATGTCTTTGGGGGACATTTATTTCATTATGGAGTTTACTATTTTTTCTTCGTAAACAAATACAATTTTAATTTGGGTTCATATATATATATATATATATATTACCATTAGCTCACTTTTATTTCAATATTTATATAAAAACTATATATATTCACTAATAATATCAAATATTAATTGGAATTCTCAATTCTCCTATAATATAACGTCTCACATTAACTTTCTTATTTACTTACTCTCATAAGCCGAATTCTACATGTTAATAACAATTATATATTAACTTTGAATTTCAAGCCACAAACGGACACCTCCACTTTAAGAAACGACATATTGAAAAAAAGTTTGCGTGTGTGTGCATGGCTACTCTCTCTCTCTCTCTCTCTCTCTCTCTCTCTCTCAGCAATATATATGTGTGTGTGTGTGTGTGTGTGGAAAGAGAGCATGTTAAAGTTTTTTTTATTAATAAAAGTTCCATATAACCGATAGATCAAACATAATTATGAACGTATGTCGTTTCCGTTCATTAATAAACAAGCACACCCCCGCCCTCATAGATATATATATATATATACATACATATATATATTATGCAGCAGGGGCCTGTAGTTTCAGGACAGCTAATTCATTGATCTTCTTTCCTTCATGGTCACTCAACAACGCGTGGATGTCATCTGCAATGGCGATGGCGTCATGGGAGATCCCAGCCAGCCCTCTCCTTGATAGTCCAGCACAGTACGCCCCTTTCTCTCCCTTCCAGTGCTCCGGGAATTTTTTTTTTGGCATTCCTTGCTCATTAAGAACATATTGATAGTCCTACAAAGTCCCATCAATTATTATCAGATTAATCTGTTTAACCGCCCACCAAAAATGTTTGTTTTTCCTATCCCCAAGCAGACACATGCATGGCACGAGAGTTTGAACCTTATTCCCAAGTACACACGGAAACCCAAACTATAGGAGGAGGGACAAATCGAGGTCACAATATCATACATATTGAATGCATGAGAGCAAAACTGGAAAGATAAAACGGATACTGGCATTAACGCATACACACACACACACAGAGAGACACACAGATATAGTTGCTGAAACAAAAAATGACCTAATAAGCTTATTAATTAATTACATGAACTTATATAAAGCTGTATGTACCTTAAGCCAACTGTTAGCTACACTTTTGAAGCCTGTCGCGAAAATGATTACGTCGAACACTTCTGCAACCCCGTTCTTGAAGACGATACGATTCCCATCAATGTTGGATATTTCTGGGAAAACCTATAAATATATACATATAGGTTATGTAATTATATGTAAAGTACATGTCAAAGCACAACGAGGATAAGATTTATATGGTTTTAATATAATTACATATATGTAATGTACCGAGTACCTTTATTTCTCCTTCTTTGATCTTCCCAACAGTTCCAACATCGATAACAGGTGATTTTCCGGTGGTGGCTTTGAGAAAGAATGGGCCTTTGTCGGGCCGGAAGAGCCCATATTTAGACAAATTACCGAAACTACACTCCGCCAGACATGTGATGATAGGGTCAACTACCGACAGTGGGAGAGATCGTAGCAGAACCATGCCAAGGTGTACCAGCTTTCTACTCAGAATATGAAACTACATGATCGATCAACAACAAAATTATTATATTAAAATTTTTATTTTATTTTGTCAATGCTAGATATATATATTAATGCTGGAATTAAATTATGGCGGAAGATGCAAGAATGAATTGAAGCACGAAAATTAGTATTTTAATTTGGTGGTAATTTAGAAACTGCGTAACACATGCCAATAAACACATAGGTAAAGAAATTCAGGCGTCAATTTAAAATCAAATATATAAAAGCTCAGCAAGAAATTAAATAAAGCCCATATATATCTGCTATATCCGTTTCAAATTACTCATCAAAACAACCCTAAAAAACTGGCTTTATATATAACTTTTGCCATAGGTTAATAGCTAGGTGAAACAAACAAATTTCTTACATATTCATAAACAACTAAAAGATCGAGTGGTTTTACAACTTTTACCACAGGTTAGGTGAAACCATCGAAGTTCTTTCATATTTTCCAATCCAAATCTTTATATATATGTATGCATTGACTTGTAAAGCTAGGAAACGTACGTTTAACTCAAAAAAAAAAATAAAAATTTACTCACCGGATTTCGAACAACCATGCCAACATTACTTGCTTTCCAACAGGTGAGATCATATGCAATCTCCATGCCAGAATTTCCACACCCAACCACTAGAACTCTTTTACCTTGAAATTTCATACCTAGAAATCAATTATTATTATTATAGGCCAATTAGAATTTATTTAACAATATAGGTGAATTGATGATAAATAATTACCATATACGAGAAATACACGAGAAAGAAATCTCACAAAAATCATACATCACATATGCAAAGTTTACTCCAATACATATTATATGTATCCCAAACGGTTATATCATAAATGTGTGTGTGTGTGTGTGTGTGTGTGTGTGTGAGAGAGAGAGAGAGAGAGAGAGAGAGAGAGAGAGAGAGAGAGAGAGAGAGAGAGAGAGAGAGAGAGAGAGAGAGAAGTGTTACCTGATTTATACTCGCGAGAATGTAAAATCTCCCCTTTGAAACTATCAAGGCCAGGTATCATGGGGGTAAATCTCTCATTATTCTCACCCGTGGCTACCACTATGAAGCTTCCAATATAGTCTTGAATTTCTCCTGTCTTTGTGTTTTTAGTGTGAACCACCCATTTCTTGTCAATCTTATCGTACGAGGCTGACTCGACAGATCGACAAAAATGAGGAGTTATGTTAAACCTATTCAGATAATCATCAAGATACTGAATAAAAATATTTTTGTTCATGTATGTGGGAACATGTGGAGGGTGTGACATCAATGGGAGGTTGCAAAATTCCTTGGCCAAATGAAGCAACAGGCGGTCATAGGTTTGTTTCCTCCACAAAGGAGCCGTGCAATCATCTCTCTCCAGAACTATGTTGGAAATTCCATGGCTTTTCAGGCATGCAGCTGTGGCAATGCCCGCAGGACCCCCACCAACAATGACAACGCTTGTTTCCGGCTTGGATGGGTTGGAATTGGCTACGGTAACCATGGGAGCTAATTTCTATTGTAACTTTCTTTTTCTTTTTTCTTTTTCTTTTTTGCTCTTTCAGTGACTGCGCGCACTACTAGTGAACTTACACCTTGTGGTAAGCCGATGTGTATTTACCCCTTTGTAATTTTTTACGCTATATATAGCAGCTGAAGCTGTTCATTAAGACAAGTGGAGACCCCTTTTCTATTAATTACCTAATAAATTTTTTGCTTTTAAGCTTTTATATATATCTATTAATTATAAAAATCATTTAAAAAGAAAAAGAAAAAACTAAAGTTTCTAGGCATATATGATGTTATTACGTTGATTCCAGAACTTGTTTCAACAAAAGATGATATAACAAGTAGAAGAAAAAATACTTGCAAAACAGAAAGTAGAAGAAAAGGTGGGTCTAATCTATATACAATTTGAAGATATGGATGTAAATATATATACTCATACTGAATAAATGAATAAATAAATAGACAAAATAGCTAGCAGATCACGTAAGCAAAATTATGTTCCAATTATGTATGGGAAGATTGAGGAGAGCAAAGCAACTAATTAATGATTACAATAAACCTTATACTATGTACTAATAGGTGTGTGATTTGCTTTTTCATATTCATGCAATGTTTTATATATATTTTAGGGTAGGAATGCGTCAACCTATTAAACTTTATAGTCTTCCCCAGCCACGCCAAATAAAACGTGACGACTGCTGTAATTAATGTAATAATTTTGCGTTACTCCTAACCTAACGGAACTAGAGTTCAATAGCAAACTAAATCGTGTCATGATTTAATTTCGTTTAAGAAAAAGTACTCTCTTTTTTTTCTTTTTTCAAATGCAACGTTTTACTTTAACCAAACTATCTTACCCCTTTGATTTGAAAAAACTGTTACGCGATGACCCGGATTAACTATTACTCGTCATAAATAAAAGAAATAATAAAATGAAGGCGACAGAGACTAGAGCGGAAAAGTTGGCCATTTTTTTGATTGAGTTTGAATATCCGAGGAGGAGACCTCAGCGTGGCTGCGCCATATGTTGTCTGGCTCTGCACGGCACCGACCACCTGTTACTCTGTTAGTCCTCCTTGGACTATCCGAAACCGCTTGCTAATTAATGTTTGTAATTTTTTAAAAAAGTAATTAATGTTTGTATTGCGTCTGGGGTATTATTAAAAAAACAAAATAATAAAAGAAAAAAAATTAATGTTTGTATTTGCCATTTGGGCTTCGCAGCCCACGCACGCGTTTTTTTTTCTTTTTTGAAATTAAAATACTTTTTGCAGTCGGCGTGATGTTATTTTTGCGTTATTATGTTGATGTATTATACTGTATGTGATTGATAAAAAAATTAATGATATATATATTTCTTATAAATTATAGTATAACACGTCAGCATGATCCATATCTAATATTTGTTATTTTTGAATTATACTGTATGTTATTGATAAGAATTTAATGATGTATATATTTTTTTCTTATAAATTATAGTGTAACACGTCGATAACACAATGCAGACCGTATCTAATATTTGTGGAGAAAAAAATGAGGCGGGAAAAGCCACCAACCACGAGGTAGGCCATATTTGATTTTCACAAAAATAGAAAATTTTAATCATATCTGTTTTTCAATAAAATAAATATTGTTTAAATTTAAAAAAACTAAATATAATATAATCATATATATTTCCATAAAAAC
Source organism: Taxillus chinensis (assembly GCA_023512835.1). Taxonomy (NCBI): domain Eukaryota; kingdom Viridiplantae; phylum Streptophyta; class Magnoliopsida; order Santalales; family Loranthaceae; genus Taxillus; species Taxillus chinensis. Next base: position 19,844,685 of record CM042084.1, read on the forward strand.
TAATTTCATATATATAATTTTTAAAAATAATTTATCAATTTTATATTTATATTTATACATATTCTGATGTTTTGACTTGTTTTCATGAGATTTACATATATATATATATATATATATATATATATATATATATATATATATATATTAGTTCAAATGACACTTGTGTAAGTCACGGTTTTATAAAATATTTTGTCTTATAATTATTTGTATTTTTTATTTTATAGTAATTATTATTTGTATATTATTTTTATTATTGTAGTGGTGTTGTTTGTATTTATTTTTATGGTAATTTTTTATCTTTTATTAATATTTAAATTACTTTTATAGTATGATTTTATTATTTTTAATTATTTTATAATTTTATTATATTAAACTCATTTTATTTAATTGATGTATTTTAAAATTTAAAACTATTATGTGCAAATTGTGATATTTTATAATACAAAGCATCAATTTTATTTGATACATGAATAGTGCTATTTGCATTTCTGGAAATGAAAACGAAATTATAAGTCTTTTATATTTTTATTATAACAGTATCGTTTTAATTAATGATATTTTAATCAAAATAACTACGTTACGATAAAAATACAATAGGCTTGTATTACAATTATTATTTTGCATTTAGATTTTTTTGTTATTTTTATCCAATGTAAAAACTTTGTGTTTCGATAAAAATACAATGGGTATCTATATATATATATATAAATTAAAACAATATTTGGGTATTATTATCTCCTTATTATGAAAGGGATATTTTGATTAAAATAGTGATTAAAATAATTTTGCAAGTGGAATATTCGATTTTGTAAACTCATACTTTTTATATAGTAAGATATATTTAAGTAACATTGAACTCATTTTTAGTAATTTTTTTATTTTACCCTAATAACAATTGTCTTATATCAAAAATTACATGTATGTGTAAGATTCAAATAATATTCGAATTTGATCTGAATTCATAAAATAAAATATTATATTTAATTCGAATCAATTTAAACTATATAGTGATATTCAAAATTGATTCTAAAATTTCGATACGAATTGAAATACGAATTGATTCTAAGATTTTCCAGTAATGAGGTATGTTGGCATCTTTATTTTGTGATTAATATGCATATACTTTTACCCTTTTATTTAAAATAACTTCATGTTTTTTTGAGTTTGGATTTGATGGTGAGAAAAGTTAGCTTAATAAGATTCTTGTTGATATTTGTTTTAAAAATTAATTATTATATTGAATATTCATATAGTATGTATCATGCCTGTAAAATTTTAAGATAATCTAACGGTTAATTTTTATTCAAATTAAATTAAAAAAATCTGAATTTTAATACATTTAAATTTATTTATTTATCTTTAATTTTTTTAATTGAATTTACACAACAATTAATTAAAATTTTACGGTCATAATTAATTTTTGAAATAAATACTAATAAAATTTATAATAAGTCAAATCATCACGTGGAATTTGACTTGGGTGCCATTTTTATACGTTTGGATCTATCATTTTTTTTAGAAGTAATATTATTCCAATATCGTTTTACCATTTCAGTTGTGATCCGGCTAATTAATGTCACTCATTAATGGATTATATTTTAACACCTGTATATCAAATAAATTAATACAACATTACTGGATTATATTTTTTATCAAAATTTAAAAAGTTAATAATATATATTAACTTCCAAATGACGAGGTTGGTGCCTGCAAGTAATTAATATGTCAACTTTTAACTGATTCAAATCACAGTTAACGATTTAACGCATTCGTCAGAAGACTCAGAACTACCTAATAGTTTCTATTTTAGAAAACAATAATAATAACAAATGATAATATTAATATTTATTATTATTATTATTATTAAAAAAATGTCACTCATTTTGCGCCTGTTTGGTAAATGTCACTCGTATATGTCATTATCATTACAAATTAATTTAATTATTTTACTAACTCGGTCTTAATTTTATATTTGGATTTTTCTAAGGTCGAAGTCAGCAAATTCAAAAAATCTTAAACAAATATAAGAACTGAAATTTAAGGGAATATCTCCAAGCAATCTAGTGAATATCGAATTCACCTCTAGTATTACGCAAGGTTTTTTTTTCGCCTCTAATAAGATGGGTGGTCCCAAAAGTTTTAAAAAAAAAATGATACCGTGACAGTTGATTAAGATTTTTTAAATTTTGTTTTGGCAAATGGGATTGACTTTGAGGTTGTGTTTGTGTCATGAATGAGATCTATTTTATTTTAAAAAAATAAATTCAGAAAATAATTTTTTTGTTATTTGATTACATTATAAATTTAAATTTAAGTAAGATATTTTTAAAAATAATATTTTTCTAAAGAAAGAAAGTAATATGAAGGACAGCTTCAAAAATGAACTTTAGGAAGTCATTTTTATATTAAAAAACTAATAACATTTATCACTTATTATTAAAAATATTATTATATATTAAAAAAGTTATCAATCTATTATTGGTTAATAAAGATTCAATGGTAATATCTAAGACAATCAATTGGTTTTAGGATAGAAGGCTTTAATACATTAATATGTTATTAGCATAGATTATGTTTTTTACTTACGATGTTCAGCCCATGTAGGAGTGATCATTAATCAATTCGGTTGGTTTGTATATAATTTTTAAACTAAACCAATAACATTCAGTTTGAAAAAAAATCCAAACCTAAACTAACAAATAAAGGTTAAAAAAAATATCAGTTCTTGGTTTAGTTCATCGGTTTGAATCAAATTTTGAATTTTAACAACAAATTTTGAAAAATACATTCATCTCAAACATCATCACTTATCAACTTTTAAGACACCATAAAAAAAGTTTGAAAACATTAGACATTCACATAAGAAAACGAGACATTAAATCCAAATTTGAAATGTGATTATCCAAAAATTCAACAAATAAAACACGAGATACGAGAAATATTATCAAGTTTAGACCTTACTAAACAACATACTAGAAATAACGAAAGATGTATAAACCTATCAAACTATATTAAATCCAATGATAATATATTTGATTTGTTTGATAATTGAACGACTTAAACCATAAACTAATCAAATACCATCGGTTGAAAACCAAATCAACTAATCTTATTTTAAAAATTATTTTTTTTCGATCCAATCGGTACGATTTGATTGGATTTGAGTGTCTTTATGATATTCTATCTCATTCATGATTTTTAACTGTATGTATTATATCCATGTCGGTACATAATGTGTTAGAAATATCCAGCATTGAAAAAGTTAACAAAGTATTGATTAATAAATATTTAATGATAACTCACCCTACGTGTAATTGGGTTTAAGATGAAAGTACTTCAAAGTCTATCTAATATTTACTGTAAAAATATGTTTATTAATTATTTTTTCAATTCTATCAAACCCAGAAAAGTTTTAAAAAATATTTTTCTAAAACTCTCGTTTGATGTTGCTATGATTCCCATTCCCAAAAGAAGATCCTGTTCTTTACATACTTATTATTCCCATTTTTCTAATGTTTCAATAAATATAAAAACTGTGTTTAGTTAATTTGATAATCTTGGACTTGATCACCGAAGAAACGGTAAGATCAACCAAGATGGGTGCACAGAGCCACGTCATAGTCAAATTCTTAACATATCTCACGTCCAGTCGTCCACAGTCCCTGTCCTGATCAGCTTGTTTATTGGCGGTCCCCCCCATTGGCCAAAAAACTCGGCAGCGCCTCCATACCCGCCGTGGCTTTGGCCGGTGTCCCCGCCGAGGGATTCACAGCACCTCTCTCCCCCTCCCTTCCCGCCTGACTAACACTAAAAACAGTAGCAAAATAGTTAAATATTTTAATAAATTTATTAAAATTTTAAACTTCAAATAATTTAAAATTTAAAAATATTTTAAAATTTAAAATTATAATAAAATTTTTAATCAAAATACAGATTTTAAGTATAATTTAAAGTTAATATTATTTTATGTAGATAAATTTATTAAAATATTTAACTATTATATTATAAATACTTCAAATGCAATAGTAGTAATTAAATTATTTGATTTTAAAAATTTGTATGACTTTATAGGAGTATTTAATGAATTTTATATGTTTTTATCTTATTACTTATAACTCTTAATGATGTTAATTGAAGTATTAAATAATAATTTTTAAATATAAATTATATAATTTATATTTTAATCTGTATCCGTATTAACCAAAATATTTTAACCGGTATTCTTCTTCTTCTTTTTTGAAAAGCTGGCCGATAAGGCCCGATATCATTATTTCATTATTTTGAAATTATTTCATCCCTTGTGAACGTATTTCTCTTGGTTGCGTTATATTTCATTATTCCGTGCGTTATACATATTACTCTCTCTTTTATATCTCCTTTAATTGTCACGTTAACGTTCATATTTTAATTCTTAGTTTTAAGATCGTTCTTTGTCCACTTTCCATCATCATCCGAGATATATTTACATTTATATTTTCTTTGATTGCCCTTGTCACCTATTATAGCTAGTTTTTTTTTTTAAAAAAGGAAAGGCTTGTGTATATTTCGTTATTTCTTCCTTCCCTTTTTGGATAATTTTACCACGTTTCCATCAGGTATATATCCTCTTGTTTTTATCAAGCGAAAGCAATACGCGTGAGCAAGCTCAGGCACAAGAAAAATAAAATAAAATGAAAACCGACAAAAACCGTGGTCAGAGGATGAGTATGCTATGTGCGTATTTATTTTATGAATATTTTTTAAAATTTCTAGAATTTTATGAATAATTGTGTTAATTTGAAAAATATAAAATTATTTGTATTTTATAACTGTTTTATTATAAGTATCTAATTTTATTTTTATTTTATTATTTTCTAAGTATAAGTATATTATATTTTTATTAAGATATTTATAGCTATGTTTATTATTTTAAAGATTATAGTAGCAATATATTGTCATTATTTCTACTTACTTTTTTTTTATTAATTTTGTTTGACTAATGTATTTTAGAAAATTAAACGTTACGTACAAGTTCCTATCGAATTTTTAGATTAAAAAATTATTATATTAATTTGTTTTTAAGGAAATGTGACTTATAGTTAAGTGGATATCACCTTATGAATATAAATTAAATAATTTATCATTTATAATTTTTAGCGGAATTATTTTATTTTTATTCAAATAAAAATAGATAAATATGTTATTATTATTATTTATTAAATTCCATTTAGGATCGATATTGAATTTGTAGAGACTAAAATTATATTTGAATTTCTAAAGCTGTTCCCATTTTATATAGAAAAAATCTAAATATATTCTATGGAATGAAAAATATACTACAAGTTATTTGTATTTTTATTAAAAATAATATTACTTTAATAAAAATAAAAATAATTTATAATATAATTTATATTTTAAAACTACAAGTAATAATATTCTTATATATATAGTTTTGCTACAGTACTTTAATCTTAACTATTAGATGTTATAATCAATGTTTGATATTAGATTTTTATTTAAATATAACTATGCTATGATTCTCATAAAAATAATCACTATATATATATATATATATATATATATATATATATATTCCTAGAAGTAATCACTAATCACTGAGTGATTATCAATACGCCAAGTAATAAGTGGTTGGAGCTAATTTACTATATATCCACTAGCTAATATTATATATCCACTCCCCGGAATAAATTAGCATCAAGATGGAAAATTGAGGGCCAAGAGTTTTTTTTCTCCAATTACGATTATTGCTCCGAAAGAAGTATTAGGTATGGCAACGGGTCGGTCGGGATGGATATAGGTATTGCCTAATTCAAATTTGATCTGAAATTTTACAGTCCATCAGGAATCTGCTGGTTTAAACACTTCAGATAGGGACAGATCGGACAAGATATAAACCCGACCAATAGCATGTCGAGTCGGGTCAAGGCAGCCGGGCGAAACAAGACAAAATTGTCACCCCGAAATATGGTATACATATTACCGTAATAAAGATACAGATGAAGCATGTACTGCAACACGTTTTTTTTATGTTCTTCAAATATAAGAAAAAGGATGAAGAATATACTGCAACACGTTTGATTCTTTTATAAATTCGACCCTCTCATTGTAAAAATAGATAACCAATTAATGCTTAAGATGCTGTAATAATGAAAATATTATAAGATCGTGTTTACTATTTACATAATATGTTCTAGGGTATACACGCTATTTAAATGATCCATTATATGATATTTAATTTTCATTTGAATTATTTTTTACGAAATAAATATTATTTATTATTTTAATTTTAGATTAAATAAAGTACAAATTTTATATTAAAAATAAATCACTTGAAAATATGCCAAAATATATTTCAAAGTTAAATTATTTGGTCTAAGCTTATATACATAGTGCTATAAAACTATACGGTTAAGTTATTGAAGATATTTATATATGATAAAATCAATTTTTATTTATTTATTTCATAGGTTTCAGAAAATCATCAATTGCTAAGAGCGTATTTGATATGCTCAATCAGGCGTATCATTTTTTAAAATGATGGACAGTGTGAACCTATATTAATTTGATAATAATATAAATTTAAATATAATTTTTTAAAACAGTATGTCCTATTGTTGTTTTTTAAAAAACATTTTAATTACTTTTTATTTTTAAATCTAAATTTAATTTTATCAAGAGACTCAAATAAATTCTTTAATTTTATTTATTTTACGATTTGAGTCTATTAAATATTATTTTAAAATTTTTTGAATCTAATTTAAAATTACACATATTTTTAAAAACACATAATTTTTTATTAAATAATTTTTTAAAATTATAATTTAATATGAACTCCAACAAAATTCAAAAATCAAAACTCATATCAAACAGATTCCTCTTGATTCATAATGAAAGAATCGCCATGATTGATGTAGTTGAGAAATGTGATACTAATAGGTTTTTGTTAGTGTTAAGCTTTTAATAAGCTTATTTGTGTTATGCCTTTAATAACTTAGATAAAAACATGTTAATTGGACGTAAACACTAAATAGATGAGAATACATCAATTCAAATACTTTCAACCCAGAATTATTGTAAAAAATTTATGAAAAGTTGAAGTTACAATACTTAAATTAAAACTATCGAATATTCAAAATCTTAAGTCTCCATTTTAATTCTTTCGACTAAGATGTTACAATCTGTCTGTTTTCAAAATAAAAATAAGTGTTTTTCTCCATGCAATTGGTGTATCAAACCGCTTATCACAGTTTTCACCTCTACTTTTCTAATACTGATTAATGTTTAAATTAATTGATCCAACAATCATGAAGTCACCGAAAATGTACAAACTCATTAGAACTTCAAGCACTTAGATTGGGTAGCCAAAGAAATAAAGTTTCCTTAATAATTTTCACATCTAGTATTCCACATACTAATGTCTACATTAATCAATCCAATAGTTAGGAAATCACCCAAAAAGGTATAACCTCATTGGTAGCTTTAGGTTTTTGGAGATTGGGTGGCCAAGAAACCAAGGAAATAGAATTTGAGAGCCATCATCAAGGTCATAGCTAGGCAGGTAAGAGCAATTCTGTCACTACTAAGATTGGTGGTGCTAACATTTTTCTACTAGTGAACGTCATCAAGCCACTCTACCAAACCATGAGCCCATGATCCACCTAATAATCACTGCAATTCAAATCCAATTAGTCATGCTCAAGTGTGTTTGTCCATTTCTAGCATGAACTGAACACCCCCACCCCAAAAAGGTGGCTTAGATTTGCGCCATTTAGTATCCTTCTACTGCGCCACCCACACCAACTAGGGGTATAGTACATTCACGATTGCACGACTATACATCGGCAAGTTTTTGATCACAATGATAAGTTATAAGTACATATGTGCAGGGCCGGTCCTATAGTTTGGTAGCCCCAACCGGATTGTTACAATGAGGCTCCGATCGAACATGTGTGACATAGTCGACAATTGACTATTCATCATCGTAGAAGAAGACTAAAGAGGTTGATATTGACATTCATTTTTTAAATAGATTTTTGAAAGCCTAGTTCCTTTAAAATTAGTAAAATCTAATAGTTTTTCTCTTTTCATACACGACATAAGTGCACCGGCACAGCATCAACGATACATTGACACTGTTCGACCGATGAAAGAGATGAAGAAGGAAGGAATTGAAGGCCCCTCCAAATATGGGGCCTCAAGTGGCCGCTTTACCCTGTAAAAAGGCAGGGCCGGCCTTGCATACGTGAAACAGTTCACTAACTCAATATCGACCATTTTCTAAATGATAATATTAATATGCATATATTAATATTAATATATATTAAATTTGTATAAATTTTTTATATTAAATAATATAATTCACATATTATATATATATAACATATATTATTTAATTTAAGTGTTATTTTATAATTTTAAATTAAATCGAGCCGATATTAAATTTTAAATTAAATAAATTTTATTCAATTTAATAATTTCAATTAATCAAGATTTGACCGTTTAGAGGTCACACTTGATATAAACTTTGAATGTTACCACTAAAATATTAGTCACACCGGCAATGACTCCGGTAAGATCATACCATGGTTTACGGTTTACCATTCTGTGGCTCGAAAAAGTGTGATCAAATAATGTGTGTGTGTGTGTGCGCGCGCGTGTGTGTCATACATATATTAGGTAGATGTATTGTGTGTGTACTGTTTCCATTGAAAATAGTCAAGTACATTACAATTGAATTAGTCATTGCTATTTTCAAAAATAACAAAAAAATATAATTTTTTCATCATAGCTTTAAAAATCCTCTTATTTGTAATCCAACATTGAATTAGTTATTAAATTCATTAAATAATAATATAATATAAAAAATAAAAGAGAAAAGAGCAAGGAAAAAAATAAAATATTAAAATAAAAATTTGATGAATATAAATTATCCTTTAGATTTAAAAATTTTCAAAAATTTAATACAGCTCATAATTAAAAATATTGATCCATGTTTAGAAGTATAAGGGTCTGTTATTTTATTTATTTTTTATTTTTATTTTTAAAATGTAATAGTTATTTTTGAATATAAAAATATAAAATTAAAAATAATAAAATATTATTTTCATTCTTTAAAGCCTAAAAAGTGAAAATAAGTTTTTATTTTTTAAGTTTTTTGTCTATGTTTAGCACTGCGTTTTTGTTTTCAGTTTCTGAAAACCGTTACTCAAGTATTCTCAAAATCTGTGATTGAAAATATTTTTTGGTTTTTGGATGTTATTTTCAGTTTTTGTTTTTCGTTCGCCGGTGGTGGCATAGTGGGTGGTTTTTGTTTTTCGCTTGCCGGAGGTAGGGAGGAGGTTGCGCACATGGAGATCTAGAAGCAACATGGGGAGGGGACGTCGCAGGCCGTCGGGCCGGGGGGTGCTGCTGTGAAAAGGGGGGGGGGTAGAGCGGCCGGTTGGTGGTGAGCGGCGGCTGACGGGGTGGGCGGTTTTCGGCAATCGAAAACAAATTATTTTTGAAAATTGATTTTTAAAAGAGATACCAAACATGTGTTTTCCATTCGGTTGGGGAGGAGGTAGCGTAGAGTGGCCAGTTGGTGGTGAGCGGCGGCCGGGGTGGGCGGCGTCAACAGCGGATGGGTGACGGGAAACGGTTTTACAAAAGTAAAAATACAAAAAATGTGTTATCGGTTTTCACAAATCAAAAATAATTTACTTTCAAAAATTAATTTTGAAAAAAATACTAAACATAAAATGAACGGTGTTTTTCGTATTAAAAAACAGAAAATCGATACTAAGTATCGTTACCAAACACGCTTTAGGAGCGTGTTTTCTGTAGTTGAAAAAAAATTATCATATTTTAAAAATAAAAAAATATCTCAATCAAATATATCATAATATTCTCACAAAAATTATTAATAATTTTATATTTGTATATCAAATTTGAAAAATAAAATAAAATTTGATTATTTTTACTTCCGCATAAGAAACATATCATTAATGTTTGTCAAAATTTAAACTTTTACTAAGACCAATACAGTGCTATTTATTAAATTACTTATTTAATTTGTACTAATTTTGATAATTTTGATGAAACTAATAGTTTAAAATTGCAATACGCAAATTTAAAACCTGATGTCTGGGATTAAAATGAATCTCTTTCTATCTCTTTAATGAGGAGGACGGCTGTATAAAAGGGAAGTAGCTTTGCACTTTTACTTAATGTTGAAACTCAATAGTTGCTCTTGACCTATTATTAAATCTATATAAAATGGTGGGCCGGCACCGGCAGACGTTAGTACATATAGGGTTAGACATGCCTCCCAGTCGAAAAACGAGTTTATTATTTTACTATCCAGCCTTGGTTATATATATATATATAGAGAGAGAGAGACAAAGTCAATTTGATGTCAATTTACCCAGATTAAGATATTTCAAAAATGAAGTCAGTGAATCTAGTGTGCAATGGATGATATATGGTGGATCCGATAGGTTGAAGTTCCAAGAAGAACAAAGCAAAAAGCAAAAAGAAAACAAAATCTACCTCCTTAGTGAGCTCAATCCATGCCAGAATTTCCGCACCAAATCACTAAGACCCTTTATACCTTGGCGTTTCGTACATACAGAATTAATGGTCAAGGTGAATTCAATATATGACTATGTAGTGACTATATATGAAGTGAACGATAAGGGTTTCTTTGCTTTAGTACATGACTAAAAATGTAAGGAAATATTTTCAGGCTCATTTCTATTTACACGCAAATGGAAATGCTTCATTTCTAGGGTCAAGGTAATATCATGATTCATGTAAAATACAATGGAATGACTTTCATATGTTGTTTTTCATATGAATAAATATTTTAGACTAGATAGATTTCATTGGAATCAAAACCAACAAAGGGATGTGTACGTGATAAGTTACTCAAACGTGTTAGTTGTTACTATACATTTTAAAACCGTACATGTTGATATATTGAGTTCAAATCGGATAATATTATGATACATGAGCAGACCTATGCATTAGCCCAATCCAACATTGTATAGTCCTCGCATAATGTCCAAAGGAATGCCCTCCTAGTTTCACTATATCCGAAAATTATAAATACTGGAAAACCTGTTTTCTCCCATAAGTTCAAATCCTCTATCGTTATCGCATGTTGCAGCACACAAAAACTATGTTGTTTTTGTGTTTTTTATATCAAAACTATGATGTAGAAGATCCCAATTCTTCCTCCATTGCCAATGCCAAAATATATAACCTTAATAGACTCACCTAGCCCCTCAGATTATACCAATAAATTAACCACCTCCTAATCTACACTATCATCATGGGGGGAAATCAACAATAATATTTCCAATAATTGAGGTGCAATGTTGAAGTTTCAAAAAAAAAAACTAGTGCTTTTAATTGATCATAACATCATATTGGTGTCTGGATATATTGGATGCAATAGCAGTTGCTACATTGAATTGGTATGCCTAATCGAGGAGTTTCGATAGTCATTTTGGGATAGGTATATCAAATGTTGGATTAGTTCTACTATTGGATTGATATGAACATTAGATTTGTCTCCTCATGTTATATAAAACATAAAAAATAGTTTTATAGGCAAGAGTTAAAATTATTAACTTTGATGCTTGCCATGATTCCAACCATCTATGTGAAATTGACTTACTATACTAGTTAGAATATTACAAATTATATTTTAATAGTGTGAGACGATTAAATGCATCGTCTCAACTCTAAGTTTTTTTCTCTCCAAAAGTCTATTTCTTTATCTCTTTTTATTATGGTGGTTGGAGTTTAAAACTATGAAATAGGAAAAAAAAAACGCCCCTCTTATTAAATTTTGTCTTCCCCCTCCTAGTCACCAAAACCTATTATTTAATTTCATATTTAATTAATTATCAACTTATTTAATTATAAAAAAATTACTAAATAGCCAGAACCTCTAAATTTTAAATTTGACTCAACTATAAATAAAATGATTGTATCATCAGTCATATCATTAACATGATATCTTTTGAACACTATCTAAAATGTTAACTCAGCTATGAATCTTCATATCTCATAATGCTATGTTAAAACTAAGTTGGGCTTCGTTGATGGTTTAATCCTTGTGCCTCAAGGTATAGATGGATGAAGGCATGCAGGCTATGGGTTTGCTTTTACATATCTGACCCTACTAATTATTCATGATTTAAAATTATATAAATGAGTGGGTAAATTGAAAGTATATTTTCTAACACGTTAAGTCAGTTGACGGATGAGAATGTTCATACCCACTACTAACATAAGCTACTACACCTTCACTAAATTTAAAATAAAATACTCCTCGCATCGGTACTCTATCTCTATGCTTCGAACACAAACACAAAAAAGAAAAGTTTTATATTTTAAAATTTTAATTAAATTTGCATAAGTAAAAACTGTAAATGTAAACCCTATCAATCAGTTTAGTCAGTCACTCCCCAATATCCCTTCCTCCATCCTTGTGAGAGCTGCACAATGCCTATGACTATGAGGCTAAGATTGCGAAGCTACAACTGCAAAGCTGCAATTGTCCTTTGACGTCTTTCCCCCTCTGTTTTCTGTTTAACTTTTTGATCCATTTACGTTTCATGGAATCCTCAGATTAGGTGTGAGCACCCATTTTGGTCTTTCCCTCCGCACCCTCTCTTCTCAAGCAACCCAGCTCAACAACCCCCATCCATGCAAGGTGTAAACTACCATAATGAAAAAGGAAAGGAAAAATTATAAAATTTCTCTGATTATAGCAACAAGTTCGTGTTTTGTGTGAGATTGGTATTTTATTTCAGTTTTTTATATGCTTGTTTGAATTAGCATATGTAATTATATACTTTCTCAATCTATATTAGCATAAACCAATTATAAAATATTATATTACTAATAATGTAATCTGGTTTGTGGAAATCTAGTATAAAATTTGCTCTTTAAATCTTTTTTTATAACCTTCTAAAAATCTAGTTTAATGTTTTTTTTTTTGAAATTTGGTTTTCAAGTTTACATCCCTTTTTTGAAGTCTAATATGTGAAAATCTGGTTTTATCGTGTGTCGTTTAACTATAAACTGATAAATGACTGTTAGTACCTGCTGAAAATTTAATACATTTACTAATTTCTAAGGTCATTGAAAGATAAAATAATTAGTCACTCATTAAATAAGTGATTTAGCCTTACACTTGGCTCGTATTTTTTTTTTTTAGATTGAGCTTGTAAAATCTAATACATTTATATGTAAATCAGAATGGACTATGACCTAAGCCAAAGCGAGCTTACGGATCATTATTATTATTATTATCATTTTATTTTTTAATTTATTTTATTAAAAATTTAAATAAGATTAAGTTTGATGACTCTAATTTAAAAATTAAGATTAAAGAATGTTAGAATAAATGATATATTTAAAATAAGAAAATATTTAAAAATTTAAATAAACTAACCCGGCCCGTAAGTGAGCCAAGCCGAACTTAATAATTGTGATTCAATTAAATGTGAACTTAAACAGGTTAGGCTCGGCCCATACACTATTGTGATGACATACCCATCCCGACCCATACACACCCTATAAAAGGCAATCAACAATAAAAGGTAATTCATATTAGATGACATAAAACAAGCGAACAGGGGGAGAAAAAAAACACTATTGTAATAATAATATCAAAAGAAAAAACGATCAACAGAGAAATAATGTATTTCTCCGGTCCATTCATACTACACCAAAAGTCCAAAACTGAAAATACATACAACAAAACTACAATAATAATAATAATAATAATAAAAACAAAAAAAATTAGAAAGGTGCGGAGACGATATCCCTAACTAAAGGCAAATTCGTGGAATTCGACATAGCACCCCCTGCTGCTTCATCGCCCGATTCCAGCTCCATGAGAACTATTTCACCTCTACGCTGCCCCCGTGTGCCATTCACAACTGGCTTCAAGCCCTGTAATCAAGTATTTCATAAATCATATATTATATAAACATTCTTATATCATATATATATTATGCAGGGGAGAACCTCTTGCATGCTTATTGTTACACCAGTTCGAGTGCAAATGTAACATGACAGTGTGTCCAGTCGTCCTAGGATTTGTTGGTGTATTTGTGCCAGTGCATACACAAAATTTACTTACTCTCGGTTATCAAAATTTTACTTTTTTAAAAAAGTTAAACTGACTGACCTCTGTAAAAATTCTCAAAGCTTCTTCGACGCTCTTGGTGTTCATTACGTACATCGCTGCCTCCTGCATAGACAGTAAAGTTGCTTAGAAACCCCGAAAGCTAGAAATCTCCTCAGTAAATATATACATGTGTGTGTGTGTGTGTGTGTATATTACCCTGGCAAAGCGGATCTGGTCAATATTCAAAGTCCTTGGTTCATTTTCTATGGACTGCTGCCTTGTTAACACCGACGACCCTCCCATCCTCCTCCTGTTCCTATCTGATGTCTGATCTACTTCTCTTGGTCGTCCACGATTGAATTTAGAGAGAGAAAGAAAATATAGAAAGAGAGGCTCTAGGAGGATGAGATGTGGCTTTCATGGAGATCGACAACACTCTTTATATATATATAGATTGTGTGTGTGTGTGTGTGTGTCTGTATATCTACGTACCTGTATGTGCGATGCGACAAGTATCTGCAAGTATAGAGATGCAGGCATATATAATATGATCGATGGTGGGCGATTGCAATGCGTAACCCGACCGGTGTGGTGACATGCGTTTCCGTTGAATGAATTTTTGCTAACGTGGCATTCCTAGAGTGGTTGGATTGGCAACGTGTTACACGTAATAGAGAGGTGGGAGGCCAAATGTACGGTGTGATGTGAGGTGTGAGTTGCATTCAAAAGAAGATGCGGACAGATTATACCTAAAATATAATTAATTAATCACAGCATTTATTCAGCTTTCACACAACTAAGCTAAGGTACACTCACTAATTTAATTTGGGGTCCCGCCTCGAGAGGCCTAGCCTAAGACTCTAAGCCTAGAGCTGAGTACATATGTATACTGGTCCCCTCCCCCTAATAGCTAATTAAGTACATGTATGACAGAATAAATTAAATATGGGTCTCAGTCTCATTCACATCTAATTATAGGTTTTTTAAAAAAAAGTTCATAATTTCACTGGGACGTAAAAATCTAACTCTATATACAACCTCAATATATAGGTTATATTATATATATGAAAAAATAAAATAAAATAAGAATTGCTTAACCTTTGAGACAAGCCAACTTTTTCTATATATATATATATATATATATGTGCCTTGCAATAATAATAAATCGATTTTACAAATAAGTGTACTCAGAAAAACAAAACTAGCTATACCGTTGGGAATTTTGATAAATACCCACTAATTTTTTTAGTCTCACGAAGATTTGGAAATTTTAAACACCTACTAATTTAAATCTCCTAAACATCTGCTAGGCTATGGCTTTGCTATCATTTTCGGTTTTTCGTTTTGACATGTGTTGGTGTCGGAGAGCATTTCCAGCATCTGATGCCAAGTGTAGGGGGTTGGCACGCGCATATATAGGACCACCGACGACGGGTGTCCACTAATGCGGCGGACCCCGGAGGGAGGGAGGGACTAGGGAGGGAGGGAGGGAACACTACAGTCAACCCCGGCAAAGGAAGAAAAAAAAAAACAAGAAGAAGAGAGAGGTCGGTCCACGTCATGTGCTGCATGCATGTGAATACGTGACCGCCCCTTCTCAGGGCTTCACATGTGTCCTCAAACAGGTACAATGTCAATATGTGGGGAAAGGGGGGTTGCTCTCCAGTCTCCATACGGATTTTACGGATATTTGGATATATGGATATGTGGTTCTGGTTCACCTAGACAGCCACGTCGCCCCCTCGCTCGCACTTCTAAGTCCTACCCCAATCAGATCCATCCCCCACCAAATCCTATTCCTATTGGCTAGCTAGCTACTAGCTACCCCATTGCGCAGATTTTAATCAATACCCCATTGCGCAGGTATCCACAAGAGAATAAATAATAAGTAATTTGATGGGATCTGGTATCTACCATTCCTTGAAGGACCGGTGCTTGGGTTCTGGGGTAGTAGTGCCATCCTAATGTAAAGTAAACAGAGGGATGATTGAAGAGGAATTGCAAATGTGGGATCTAGATTTTTTGACGTAAATATAGGAAGAGGAAGTGAGCTTCAATTAATTGCACCCAAAAATAAATGAACCAGCAGTCACCTCATTCATTACATAATGTATGTATATTTTGTCACATGAATTCGGTATATCTGTAAAAGCCCAAAAGGACAAAAAATAATCGCGGAAGCTGCAATGCAAAGCAGAGAAACTGGGATACAAGGCCTTGTTCTGCCTTTTCCGCCGCATCCATCTATTTGTTTTACTTGTGTTTCTTTCCACCCGCCAGAATACGTTGGATTTGAAGCCCCCGGCTGAAGGCTTGGTTGAACAAAAGCCTAGTTTGGAACTCCGACACGAATGGGAACCATGCCAGGACAGCCACTGGTGTGAAGATGACTAGACCCATCAAGTACTCAAACCCCCTTGCGAGGGCCTTCACCGCCCCCCACATTCCCAATGCCTTCACCACTGGCCTAGCAGCCTGTGCTATCTGTGCTCATGAAAAAACAATGTCAGCGAATGTCACATTTCACAGAAAACAACATGAACAACAGAAACCCATATGGAAACTTTAGAGCCTGCTTCTAAGTTAAGTTGTCCGCTCAAAGTTCAGGTTATTTAAGGGATCTGATATTTATTCACACACACACGCATGCAATAAAGCTGTGGTGCATACCAGCAGAAGCGCCCATCCCGTGGGCAGGAAGGCCAATAGACTTGCACAGATGTCACTAACTGTTAGACTGAGGAACAAGAACAAAATGAAGACAACAACAACCAATCCAATGAACAAGCACAGCTTGAGTAGTCTAAACATCAGCTGGAAATCCGCACTGAACTTCTTTTTGCCCAAGGACACAATCTGCAGTTATGCAAAAAGTTCATCAAACAAAGTTAGAACTACAAATATAATCAGTATAGCCAAAATGTTGGAGATTTTTTTAAAAAAAAATCAACGATGCAGAAATATGGGAGCACTGACCTTCAGGATGATCACCACAGCAGCAATGACCAGCCAGGACAGACCATAAACCTGCAAAAGCAGCCATATAAGGATGAATATACTACTTACCCTTAGAAGGCAGTAACTATATGGAGAGAGAGAGAGAGAGAGAGAGAGAGAGAGGAAGAGATGGCTACTCAGATTATCAAAACTGTATGATCTTAAATAATTTGAATGGAAGAAAACATAATCACATCACAGTAGAGAAACTGATGTTTTCAACTTCTAAAACGAAGCAAAAAATGTAATGCAATATCTTGGCTACAAAATTAAGGAAATATTTAGAAAAAATGAACATGAAAAAAAAGGAAAAAAAACATCAAAAATATGTCAGTAGACTGGTTGAATACTCACAACAATGCTCTGGTTTCCGTTGGCCACATTCAGATGATACACAACTCCGTATTGATAGACAAAGAAACGCAGAGACAGGAGGATTTCCAAGATCCGTCCCCAAAAAGCAGTGTGCTGAAGGTGATCCTGCTCCTCATCCCACCAAGACTCCCAACTCTTGTTTGCAGGCACACCAATACCACCCCTGCTGCTTATCCACTTAGACCAATCATCCCAATCGTCCACTATCTTCTGCCACTCAAATCCTGAAGGGTTAAAAAGGAACGGAGCGAACAACCAAGAAGCCACCAGGAACCACGTTGAAGCTGTGACAAGCATGTAAGTAGAATCACCAGATTCCGCCCCATAAACTTGGTAAGCTACAAGCAATACCAACAGCTCCAGCCCCTTCACAAAATGACTCCGTGAGTACATTCTATAGTTCTCTCCAAACTTCTCGTGCCTTACCACAAAACCACGTCCCGTGGCTCTGTACTTGGCCCCACCATGCAAAACTGTGCGTCCAAAATAATGCAACTTTGTCCCAAGAGAAAAAGTGAAGAAGACAGGTGCCAGCTGAAGTTGCATGATGATGATGTCTCCCAGGGCAGTTCGGAATCCTCTCTCAAGTCCCATCTCCATAACCATGGGTAGGGCCATCAGAAGACCTATTTGAACAATAGATTGTGAAGCCATGGCTGCCTTTAAGGGATCATCACCTTTGGCCCTTGCAAACTTTACAATTGACTTCTCCAATCCACTCAATGAGAGGTACAATTTTCCATACAAGAACACATAGACAGTGAGTGCCACCAGCTGCACAAAGACAACAGAGTTATCTATGCTTACAAAAGAAGAAATTTAACCAGACCACATAAGATTTTCTAAATCCAAGAAGGTTTACTCATGCCAAGCATAGGACAATATTTTTTAGATTGGATGATAGTGTGTGGTTCTGTATTACATTACTTATTTTACTTATTTTGAATGATTGGGAATATAGCTCATTCAGACCAAACAAAACGAGCCCTGTCCAGTGTCTATTTGAAATTAGTACTCTTCTTTTGTTTTCCCCTTGCTGTAGCAATACCATTTTAACTTCAGAACATAGAGGGAAAAAAGAATAAACATATCTTCAACATGATCGAAACTTGTGCATGAGACTCAATTGATATGATTAGGCAAAAATAAAATGCTGACATACTATAGTCTTCTGGCCTTTGATGAAGATATAAAAGGAACATCTAATGGTAATATACTAGAAAAATATGAAACACGCTAACAAAACATAGCAGCATTGTATAAACACTATAGTAGATGACTTCAGCTATGTTAATGCTAAGAATTTCAGTAAATTTGCTTAGTTTATTTCTAATGAAAATTCGCTGGTTGAACACAGATCACCAATTTTGACCCCATATTTTCAATATAAACTCTTCCCCTGATTCTAAACTCTTCCAAGCGTTGTAATTTTTGTTTTCATCATAAAAAAGAAGTTTTGCATGTGCTTTTGTAATTGCTTTTATAAGCAAAGAATATTGATATTGAAATTCAACTCAGCTTGCTATTTTGTTATCTAAAGCGAGATAGGATTACCATTGAGCTGACATAAAATCCAACTGTTGTAAAATAACATGACAGCATGCGGAAAAAATCGAAACGATGGCCTAATCGATAGATATCCCTGCTGAGTGTCTGCTCCCCATTACCACAGGCCACTTTTGCCTCAAAAAGTGATATTTGGTTGAGCCCAACATCTCTACCCTTCCCAACTTGGATATACTCATGATGTGTAATATTTCCACGTCTTAATGTAGAGTTGAAACCTACAAAAGTGATACAAAAGATCAAGAACACAAATTTGCACATTTCCTAAGAAAGCAGTTGTTTGTAGATTTATACCAGCAAAAATATCCTCGCTAAGATTGATGCCCCTAGAGGCCTTGCTAATCCCACCACGAGTAATGTGGAAGATTCTATCAAACACATCTGGATGACCATAGTGGAATCGGACCCTGAAAACAAATTGCAATATTGAGAACCAAATTCTTATCTAGAATAAACATATAATGCCAAAACAAAAAAAAAACCACCAAGAGAGAGAGAGGGGATGTAATTACAAGTTTCCATACAACTTGACTTCCTTTTTGGAACTACATATTTTTAACTGATCCTGCATAGAAGTCTTTGAGGGCATTTGTCTAGCTTATTTTTGTTTCTAAAAGTCCATTTAATGTGTAAGTGTTTGAAGGATTTTTGAACTGCATATAAACATGTTTCTATTTATAAACAAAAGCAAACCCTCCAAAACACCCTCGTTAGTCCTCTGGGAATAAAGGACATCCTATTTACCATGCAATATGAACTATAAAGCCTAGGTATTAATATCTAATCACATGTCTACAAAAGATAGGGGAAACAAAAACATACTTTAAAGGTCTGGCAAGAACTCTTTGACCAATGGTGACAAAGCTTGTTTCTTGGTTTGACATAAACCAAGCCAAAGAAGAAACACTGCATAGAAAATGCAATGTCAACTCATTAGTATATATTTGAATAAGAGACAACACAAAAGCTAACTAAAGCACCAAAAATCAAATGAACATCACACCTTCCAGTAAATATATGTTCACGAACACCTAGAATTGTTGGGGGCCGTACACCATGATCCTCATTAAATTCTTCAAGAAGATTTCGCATTTTGAAAGCTTCTTCCAAGTAATTGTCCTGGAATGAAAATACATTAGCTAAATTATCACAATTGTATTCATATATATAGCAACTACTAAAATTTGAATAATCTGCAACTTTACTTGGTTCATGTCAATTGTTTGAAGCGCTTCCCCACGAGTAAAAACGATGGCATGGTTCTGATTTTCAGGCTTTCCTTCTCCGATTTTTGCAGAACCAGGTAATTTTATGCGGTAAATTTCCTTAATAAAAAAATCACATAAATTTAGTATCTACTTCTAAAGTCAACGTGATGACTTCACTAAGAGTTAAGCTCACTTACCTGATCACGATTATCCACAGCTTTCACCAATACAGAATAATACACCTTCTGTACCTTTCCACCTTCGCCTTCTTCAACTTCATCAATATAGGCTACCCGAAGAGAGGGATAACTGTATGGGAAACACCAGACCAGACCAAAAGTATATTTTTCACATGAACAAATAAAGAAAAAGCTCAAAAAAATTTAAACTGTAGGGTAACCCAGTTGAACTAATGAAGTGGAAAACATACTTAACCATCAAGTTCAAAATATCTGTTGCATGGCGATCTCCACTACGTTTTTGATTCCCATAGTTTTGACAGGTAGCAACATATGTGAATTTCATGTCAGCCACAGCATCGAGTTTTGTGTACAGGGATCTCTGACTTTTTTTATCTTCCTCGGATGGAACAGTGAAAGCTTTGTACCCCTCAAGTATCTCTGATTATTTGACACCAATACGTGTTAGAAACCACAAAATTTATTACTCAAAGACAAGCTTATAATGGGCCTTTACTATATAAATGTTTTTTGATGTAGCTTAGAAAAACAGTTATCCAGTGCCTCCATGGCTGAAGACCTCTTTTATATATATATGCCCAAATTATCAATGTGTCTTCATAGATTTTTTCTAAGCCCAAAAAACACAAAATTATAAAAAGATTCAATAGCCTAAATAATATAGGTATTGGAAAGCTTAACAGTGTCAATATCTAATTGATCAAATTTTCTTGAATGAATTCCTATTTTTTATTAGACCATATGATAAAAGAAGAAATAAGTGACCCTCGCATCCATATTTGAGAAACAATAGAGAAACAGCAAACAGCACATAAAATGAGATTGTAAAGCTTCAAAGCGGAAGTAGGAAAAAATACAATAATATATGTTGATAAATTTCAAACAAACCAAAGCCTCTTGCTGTTGCAGCGAGTGTTATTCTTTTTTAGTTTCCATAGGCAATCAAGTCACACGTGTGAAGGAGGCTTGAGTTACCTTAAGAGTCCACAATCTAACAGTTTCAGCTTTTAAGTAGTGCTATTTATACTGTTATAACTAGTCAAGAAAATTTGTTGCAATGCATGCTTGCATTTTGCATGTTGACACATAGCCACGACATTATTGAAAATCTATTAACCCTTACCCTTTTCATTTGCCATGTCAAGGAAAGCCTGGAGCTTCAAGGCCCGTCGATAATACATCATTCCTCTAACTGCAGAACCAGCATAAATTAGTAGCAGAGAAAAACAAAAATTAAAGGGGAAATAATGCATCAGCTACCAGTTCTGCAGAGAGTCTGTCCTCTTAGTGAGACCCAATGACGAAGCTGCAAAATGTTCTCTTCATTTTCCCAAATTTCAGTCTCTTTACAACCAAGTCTCTCCATGAAGTTAGTCCATTCATCTGACAAAATCACAAAAAAATTTCCTAGCTGGCAACTTTAATCATATAAAAGTTACATAGATACTAATTCTACATGCATTAAATAGTTCAAACCTGGGAATATTTTTTGCAGGTAATATATGATTGAAATACCATCTTCATTTTCCATCTCAAGGTCACTTTTAGAATAGACAGTCTCTTCGCTGTAATAAGGAGTCATGACACTGCAAACAAGAAGTAATAATATTGTCAAATTTTTGAAGAATTACTAGAACTCATTGGCAACTGAGGATACATTTTAACACATAAACCAACATTTTTATTTTTAATTATGCAATAAATGATATAAGAATTAATCACTGGTTTCTGAAAGCATATGATGACACGAACCTATTTCTTATATAGACAATATGTACAAATCAACAAAAGCACCTATTATTCCCATATAGTTACAGATATTTTACTTAGAATTCAACAACTTTCCTTTATTTATGATCAACTTTTCTACTGTTTTGAAGGAAGATAAAATTTTTGCTACCTCAAGAATGTCTAAATGTTCAACAATTCAAAAGTGCCCAAAGTGAAAATCTTTGATATATTTAGCATATGTATGACACAGCCAACAAAGATAAATGGAGGCGTCTTAATGTCTTATTCAAAAGTGCCCACAGTAATAATATAAATGGACATAAATTTTATTTATGCATATAGAATATGTAATGCAGACCTGAAAGATAACATTTTATGAACTTGAGGAGCACGTGGCATATCCATGAACAGTGAATTTGTGAAAAATTCAATCCTTCTACGTGCTTCAAGGTTTGTTGGCACATCGATAGCAGATTCTTTAACAGTAAAAAGAAGATGGAGGCGTCTTATCTAAATAACAATACATAAATTATTATGTAAACCAATAGTTCTCATGATTGGAAGGAAAAAGAAACATAATTATTAGAATAATAGTTAAATATCTGTACCTGTTCTTCCCATTGAGCTGTAACTACAGGAGGGTAGAGAATAGCAGGTTTTGAATCAGTACCAGCAAAAAGTTGCCTCCTAGGGACAGAATCCTTGCTACCATGACCGAGATCTACTACTTCACTGAAAATTTGGATATAAGAAATCTAAGTATCAAACATTCTGTGGTTACAGTAGTGAAAACCAAGGGAAGTAAGAAAAGCTTTCTACAACTAAATTATACTATATAGTTCACCGACCGAATCTCATTCACCATCATGTCACGGTTTACCACTTCTAACATGTCTTGAAGCAACAGCACAACAGTATCTAGCATGGACGGACTTCCATCTTTCTGGAGAGGAAGCAATAAATTACTAAACAGAACTGTACACAGACTAATATAAACATATTGTTGTCATAGTAGATGACTCACCAAGATCCCCAAAAGCTCAACAAACTTCTTGCAAAGAATGGGCAATGGACCCATGCTGAAATTAGCTAGTAATGTATTCTTCGAAATGTTATTTTCAACTTCTTTAATAATGATATTAATCATCCTGTGACAGAGAATAACAGTCAAAGACTCTACCTGTGCAACATAACATTAAAAAAATAGTCCAGTAGGAATTGGAGTCCAAATTCTAAAATAAATTCCACAAAATTAAACAGAAGGGGTGAAGGACTGCATTCAATCCCAATGAAAGAATGATTCACCCTTTTAAAAAGGAAATTAGAGAAATAATTCGTTACGTCACTGGCTAAGGCTCCTTTTGTTTCAGAAGATATTTTCTTGGAGATTGTTTTCCTTATTTTTGGATATTTGGTGGGATAAAAATGGTCTACATAAATTATTTCCCCAGATGATAGGAAAATAAATCACAGACCCAAAGTTCTGAAGTCACTTTCCATCTTTCTATTCTCCCAATGCATTCAAGTCATTTCTCTCTCTCTTCCTACAATGAACAGCAGCCATGCCTGCCCCTTCCCTTACAGTTGCCTTGCTATCGCTTTTTTTTTTGCACCGTGAAAATGGTGTTAGTAGTCTTTGAAGACACAGCTCCTCTTCTACAGTCTAGGCCATGGTCTATGGATTTCCTCTTCTTTCTCAGCAATCTACGGTTTGCTTCAGTTTGTAGATCTGTGTAAGGCTTAGATTTTTAATTTTGCTTTTGTTTTGGGATTTTTTTTCAATTTAATCTTGTTTTGGGTCTCATCCATTATTTGCAAGCTTTGTACTGTTCTTTTGTTTTGAAATTTTCAATGGTGCTTTCGTTTTTGCACCAGGATGAATTTGCGTTATATATTTTGATTAATGGCATTGTGGATTAATATGTTGATGAGCAACTTTGTGTATGCTATACAGTGTTGTTTTCTTATCAAGAACATTGAATTGAATTACAATAAATATGGTAATTGTGGATATGATGAAGCAAGAGAAACTCTATACATCCATGGGGGTGAAGAATATGCTTGTTGGGTTGTGAGATTCTGAAGGACGTGGCTTTTATTTGCAAGTATGTTATCCTATGTTACAGACATTGACTGAGGTGAATTGGTGAAATATATGTCTGCTTAACAGTTCATCAAGTCTCAAACCAACTTCAATGTGATTTGATTGGTGCACCTCTTGTGTCAATTATATATCAACTAAGATCTTAAGTCTCTTATGTTCATTGCGAAAGGGAGAAATTGTAGGGTATTTGTATTATTTGCTTTCAGTGTTTTTTTTTACTTGGACTTGTATATGTGTGTGTGTGTGTACTAGAGAAATAATATACATGTTAATGCTTACCAAAACGATATCATTTATGTTTTAATTATCTTAAATATATATATATATATATATATATTAATATTAAATTACATCGTTTTGGTTAGTAGAAGCAAATAAGAATATGCTGTCAAGAGTCATATTTCTCAATCCACAAATATATAAATATATATAGAATATCTTAGCATTATAATATAATATTTTAATGAGATAAAAATAATTTTTCAAAAAATAATTCCTCTCAAAAATGAATTCCAAATAGAAGTTATTTTCATGAATCATACAAATCCTAAAGTATCAACAAAAAATTATAAGAAAGAAAGACTAATACTTTCTAATTTTTGATAAATGATAAATGCACACATTTCACTAAAATGATTAATTTGTATATATTAATACGACTGGCCAGTGCAACCAAAATGTTTCATATAAAGTTATAAGAAAGAACCTTTTCTCATTTTCTCCAACAACTAGAGTATTGAGGACGAGTTTGAAAGTCTCATAGCACTCAATCACAGCACATTTCATGTATTCATCTGCACATATCCGCTTCCAAAGGTCAGCATCCCTGGACTGGAACTCAGCTGCCATATCCAATGCTATCGGGATCTGCAAAGATGGATGGACAGTCAACAAGGGCTGGAGACCAAAAAAAAAAGGAGGCTAGGAAAGAAGGCTGACCTTGCTAGCAAGCAAGAAGGGTGGCCACTGTATTATTTTCAAGCTAGGATCTGATGAATAAGGAACTAACAAGAGATCCATCTCCCTGTATCAATTAAAACCAAAGTTAAATTTTAACTGAAAGATTTCTTCTTCTTTTTTTTTGGAGTGTGCGTGTGTGTGTGGGGGTGGGGGATTACAAAGCCTTTCCTGTCACTAATAAGATCTTCTTCACGGAAACTACATATTACTTCATTCCATATTTGAGCAAATTTTGCAGCTTCACTTCTCTTGCTTGCTGTAACCTGCCGAGTTAGGGAAACTGAATTAACATTAATATTCATTTTCTCATTTAAGCAGATACTCATTGTCAGAAGCAATAACCTCAGCAAAACGCTTGGTTAAAGAAAATCCCCTTTTCTTTGTCTTCTCAGAAGGCACCAGGTGTATGTTGAAGGCACCAGGAAGAGATTGGAATCGCGACCTTAGCATGCCAAGAGTTCGTATCTGAAAAGAAGAAAACATTTGAAAATCCACTCTTAATTTTAAAATAAATACTCCTATTAATATATTTATCTTCATTCAAAAAACAAAACAAAACAAAAAAATGTCTTCAAAGAAATGCCACAAACCTAGTTTAAATAATTTAGAAGACCTTAATTATGAGGGAAGAAACCAAGAACAGATCCAACTCATTTCAGCTGTGCTAGACATTTTAACTTCAAAACCTTAGGTTTATTCAAATATGAAGAAATATGTGTATCTATATAGTTTTAGGTCACATGCCTAGTAAGTCTTAACTCATGAAAGAAACCTCAGATGAGAATCCAAAACCAACCAAACACAATGATCAAATTCTAGTAAACTTGCGCAGTTTAGTTCCCAGGCCTCTGGACCCATTCTACAGAACATGCAGCAATGCTTGGGTGTATAGAATGAGTTTAGTTATTATTTAAATAAATAGAAAATACTCCTAGCATATCCACAGATATCATTTTATTCCAAATGAGGTATCATAGCAGAAAAATGTGAGTAATTCAGCAATGAGTTGAAGACAAAATAATTAGTAGGGATAAAAGCATATGAAAGTCTACCTCTCCTAGACGATCAAAGGCTCCAATAACACCACCACACACAGTTGAGAATATAGAATACCAGATTTGAGTGTCCATAAAATAAACCTGCAAAGATATATTAAATTTAAATGGTACAAATGAAGCAAAACAGCCACAAAAAATTTAACTGAAAAAAATAGAGGAAAGAGAAAAAAAAGAGACTAAGACGCACCAAAATTACAGGCGCCCAGAGTGCTACAATAGCACCATAGTTGTGTTCAGCTGCATTAACAAGATAAACATTAGCACTGAAAGCAAATGTTCAGTCAAAAGGCTAAAAATGTTGTCTATCTAGAAGAATACCATTGGGGAAAAATTCATGCCAAGAGTATTGAACATGACGAATACTCATTATGTCTTTTGTTGGCTTCACTAAAGGTTTGATCTGTGAAAGATGCAAATAAATAAGTTAACAGCTATTCATTTTCATACTGGATTCAAAAGGTGTAAGAATTACCTGAATTAAATAGCTGACAGTAAATTTGGAACACAGAAGTATGATCCAGAAAAGAGTATACCTATTGGAGAAAAAATGATATTGATGATGAAGCCATATTGAACAAAGTGAAGAAAACTTCCAAACGATATAAAACACACAAAAAATGAAGTCAAGCTTACTTAAAAAGTGTGCACTGACTTTCATGCATTCCCCTCCCAACATAAATCCTTGGCTGCAATGAGTCAAATTTTCATTTCAGAGAAGAAACAGTGTCACAATACAACACAGGGACATGAACAAACACACATATATGTATACCAGAAATAGCTAAATCAAATGTTTTCTTAAAGATGTACTAATCTGCTAAGAAATAGTGCCTCGTTTTCCAATGACCACCTTACTTTAATTTTTTTTATTTGATAATTTTTAATATAAAATTTTTAGGGTAACATATTATAATGTTCATTTATATTCCAAAAAATACCCCAATAGCAATAGCAACAGCCAACAAAAACAACCGTGCCAAACAAGCCCATAGTCTTATTACATAGATTTAACACTAGATACATATGCCAACACATTTGTCTCAAACAAGGAATCTATACTGAAAAGACAGCTATTTTCTACATTTGAACTTTACATTTCAAACAGGATGGTTCAGCAAGACTTTTCAAAGTAAATTAGAATATAGTTTGGCCATATGAGAGATAAGAAGAGAAATCTAAGTACCTGTGACCACCACAAAAGAAGTCTAATGATATGCCAGTCTGAGTTTTCAATCCAGCGTCGCAACATTGGAAATATAAACAACAATGCTGCCAGTGCATTTGGAAGTAAATATATAGCCACAGCCATGATATATAATGGAGGAATCCCCTTCACTTGACCGAGAAATGACAGAACATCCTTGAATTTGGCAGGAGCAAATGCTAAAGAATGTGCATAAAATAGTGGAAGAATAATGGCCCATGCCACACTAACAATTATCTTGAAAAAAGACCGAAGGACATCAGTAAATCTCCACCAATGATAACCCGGAAAGTTCAAAAGTAGGTCCAAAACACCTGAGATAAACATAAAGAAAGAAATGAGTAAACTCATATCTTAATGCCTAAACGTAATGCTAGAGCTGCAAGTGAATTTTTAAAAAAAGTGTAACAAAATGTGGAAGACGTTTGGAGGCCGTCTCCTTCTTCTAATAGTAAAAGATCTATCTTTGCACATCTGCAAATAAAAATACATAGCTTCTCATTCTTCAAATAATTATATGGAGCAGCTTATAAGCTAATCACATGCTTGTGAACTGCCATTGCGTACTTTAAGCATCTTCATTGTAAATCAATCTAGTCCTCAATGATGTATTGATCCATAATTCCATACTAATTGTCAAGTTTCAGTAATGCTATCAGAGTTCTTTGACTGGAAAGGAAGACATTTTTGTAATTTATTTCATTAGAAAAGTCACCAAAATTTATTGAGTTTTCATTTATAAGTCATGGAAAAATGTCATTGGCTCGATTTTAATAATCACTTAATTTGTCTAACCACACCCCCCGCCACCAGTCGGTGCTGCTATTATTTGTCTTGTGCTTTTTTTGTTGTCCTCATTTTCAGTTTTCACGCATGATTTGTTGCATGTTTACAATTACCATACCCTCTAAATTGCTGCAATATCCCATCAATCATGAACACACTGGATGAAAATAGAAAGAGCAAAGGTATGGAAACATGACTGTGCTGAACATTTAAAGGTGCTGTGCAATTTTTTTTATGACACGGTGAAGTACATCTGGTTCACTATAGAGTTTTTCAAAGAAAAAATAATCCAAAGATCTTTAGCAATGAAAGCCAAGTTACTATTTACAGTAGCTTTAAGCCTTTAACAGTTTAAGAAAATAACTTCCAAATGCAAAAAGACTTAATAAACATTCATAAGTAATACTAATGGCATGTAACATCAATAACAAAAGCAAAAGCAACAATAGTAATAAACATACACCAAAAGAGTGTTTATTAAGAAAGAATATATCGTACTTTGAAGAAAGCGAAGAAAAGCTGCTGTGATGAAAATACTGGAAAGATTATATAGGTTGTTTTTTTGAAAAATATCCATTGGTGAAATGTCAGTCCATGCAACAATCACCATTGCCTACAATAACGGAAAATCATTATTGAACAGTAACAAAAAAAAATGCAGGAAGAAAACTAATATCCATTGTTACAGCTATAGTACCTGGAGAGCAAGTATATAAAAGGTCCACAAACGGTCAAAACTTCGAAATATGTGCCAAAATGTCCGGGTTTCAACAAAATTCGATTTGCATGTTCTGCCGGCTTTTCTACGAGATCCCAGTTTCCCCTGGAACAGCAAGTACGTTCTTTTTACTCATCTGCCCTCCATTTTCCATGTACAGTCATGAATAAAATTTTAACGAAAGTACCTGTGTCATGTCACGCGTTGATTTAAAGAAATCACCGTCATCACGCATGGGCCAACCTAGAGAGAAGCAATCAGGTGACCTGAAAAATGTGCAGTGAATAAACAATTACTGGAAATGGAAATTAACTGAGCAAGATATTGATGCAATGGAAATAGAATACAAACCAGAAATACTCATTTAGATCATCATAGTTGCACCATGTAGAATGAGGAGCCATTCCATTTTTGCTCTTTTCAGCTTCCTAGGATATCAGAAGTCAACTAAATTATGGACAGAATAGAGACCTGGGAGTCGAGGACTGTGTGCAGCTAACTTCTATTGCCTACCTTATGAATTACACGATAAATTGGTGTTATAACCTTCCGCAGAAAAGATTCATCATCCCCACCATAGGAAGGCTTAATGTTTTCCCCAGTAACAATGCTGACATTTCCAGCCAGCAGACCATGGAGTTCATATGCCATCTGAACAAGTAAAACCGCTTAGTTACAACAATTGTAGTACCAAATGCATACCACAGTAGGACACAGATAAATGAAAGATACTTACATTATGAAAAATATAGCATAAACACTCAGGCATGAAGCGCACATTGGCTGCCTCGCCCCAAATAAGAAGGTATAGACCCATGTAGAGTATCTTTCTCTGCTGTACTTCTTGCTGCCCTTGAGGGAGCCTAGGGTTGATGAGATTTCAGAATCTTAGCTATGGAACATGCACAGGAACTTAACTAAAAACCAAAAGGCTAACAGTAAAACCTCACCGTAAACTGTGTTTCCGTCCCAAAAATTTGCACCAGGTGTTATAGTTCTTGAAAGTTTTATTCATGACTGCATCTACAGCTCGATCATCGAGCTGCCCAAGTGAAATGAGTTTAGAAACTGTGAGACTTTTAAAAAGGTAAACATTCAAAGAGGCCTAATCATACAGTCAAATAGCATTTCAACATCCATGCCCAACCATCAACTCATCAAAAAGTACGGATCTACAGAATTGAATGTACATAAATCTGTGAAAGACGTTTAAAAATAGCACAATAAATATTGTGAAAAGAGAAACTAAATTTGGCATATGTGCGCCACTACAAGTCCAGATGATAACTTAATTGAGAATGCAACAACATTTAGAAGCAATTGGTGCATGCCTTGTCTAAAGGCTCAGGCTTGGGATCAAGCCTTATATGAACATTGGCAAGCAGCAAAATTAAATGCTCCCTCTGGTTCCTGACATTGTCTCTCTGCAAACACCAAAGCAAATCAAATAAAAACAACTGCATTGGTAACTTTAACTTTACAAGGCCACCATGTATGGACCCAACCCAACATGGTAACCAACATCTCATCCATTATGCTAACAAACACGTGCCTGAAATCCAAACATTGCTCTCAACCAATCAAGCAGGTCCAAATCTCCCGTTTTCTGCCGGTTCTGCTCAAATGATGCTGGCCAATTCAAGCCACGAGTGTTCCATAGTGCACCCACAGCAGCTTTAACCTGCACAAGCAGGCAGAAAAATCACAGGTCCATATAAATGTATCTCCATCCATCGGCACATAAACAAGTAAGGTATAAAATTGGAATTAACAGCAGCATCATATCGATGTATTGACAGTACCTCTTCAAGCTGCACAATTGACTGCGACGCCCCAGCAGAGTCGAGGGGAAGGATGTTGAAAGGTGCATAGATTTCCTTCTTTTCTTGCACATCTCTAGCCGCTGCAATAATCTGTTTATACCGAACAAAATAGAGAACCCAACCATATCACACTGACGACGACGACGACAACGACAACAAACAACAAATGAGGAGGCATCGAGACAAACCTCAGGAGCAACATCTTCGACTTTTTCGGTCTTGTTAACGGCGCATAGTACTTCAAACAGCACTCCGGCGGTCTGGTATGCCTTACCCAGTTGAGCTCTGCAGACATATTTTTGGTTGCGACCCACAACAAAACCCGATTTATACTACCAATCAAATATTTGTTAACAACACTCGATTATTGTTTGTTTTGTGTTGTTTTTGTGAATCAAACCTGTCAGCTTGCTCTCCCTTGTCGAGTGCCCTGATGTAGTGCTCATAGTATTGCTGGTAGAAGCTCTCAATCTCTCGGGCATCCGTCTTCTTAACGCGAGAGGCCAGACTCGGCGCATTGTCCTGATTCACCACCGCCCAACCCAAATTTTGTTAGTGCTCCCCATTTATTTATCCATCCATTATTAATTTATTTCAGATGTATTAATTAAATATTTAATGTAAATATAATAAACCAATAATTTTAATTTGAAAAAAAAAAAAAAAAAACTTGCTCAATAGTGTGTTGACATATAATAACAGAAAAATGAATATTTACTAATTACCCGTTCGAGGCGTTGCAGCAGACCCGTCTTGAACTGGCGGACGCCACGGCCGGTGGAGTTGGCATCTAATCTGTGAGCTTTCTCGAACGCGTAGAATCGACCTTATCGATTTGAAAAACAAACAGAAAGTCCCACAAATATGAAACACATTTTCAATATAATGTACTATATACTGCATGGATGGTCGATGCAAAAGAACATTAATTATATATATATATATATGTACGAGGATATCGAATTAATGAATTGATGATTAATATGAATGGATTGACACGGGGAGGGACTGACAGAGGTAGGCGACGCGGGGGCGTTCTTGCTCGATTTCGGTGGCGACGCGGAGGATGGGAGCGATAGAGCCGAGGGACGAAGGCACTACCTCGTTGTCGAACACCTCCAGCGAGAAGGTGGTGGTGGCAGCATTCCTGGACGCCCGCCTCGACAGCCCCGCCGGTCCGGAGCTGTCGATCGTCGACATATCGCGAGGGTCTGGGTCCACTCGCGCAGCGGGTGCGACGGGGAAGAAATGACGGGGTTTGTCAGCAATCACCAATCACGAACCCATCAACAATATATCTGTCGTGAGAGATACCGACAGCTAGCCAGGGGTGCGTACGTATGGCTGTTTTTCTTTCTTCGGACTGTTGCAGAGAGAGAAAGATAGTGTGTGTGCGTGTGTGTTTTTTTTGGTCGGTCGGTTAGTTAGTTAGTTAGTTAGTTAGTTATTTGTGTCTTCATGAAGCACACACATGGACCTTGACTTTCATGCACGATTGATTGGAAGTCCGGTTTTTTCTGCATTTTTCTTGCCTTCTCCCTATATATATATATATATATATATATATGCAGCTGAAACCGTATACGTACGTGTAATTCTCCAGCGCAGTGTGTAGTTTTTGATCATATTTTATCTGTACTAATTAATATAAAGCGACTGTTTTAAAAAAAAAAACATATGGTTTCCAGCTATATATACCGTATTTAGAATATCACCGGCCACTAATTACATGTCCCCATACGTACGTCATCTACCCACACCAGTCGATGCTTCAATTAATTTATATATCCTCACCGTGTATGTATGTTCCTTTTTATTAATGTTGCGTATCTCTCGTAATATATTAATAATATGTGTTCCGATCCTGCGCGCGAGCGCTTCTCTGATATGTGTTCTAAGACAAGATCTTACATTAGGGGCATGCATGCATATGCCATATATATATATATATATATTGTCTATATATATCTGATTCATTTCCATGCTATATATTATGTCACTGATTTGAAAATTTAAAAAAAAAAATCAATGTTAGATGGTATTAAAGTATCGCGAAGGAAGAGGAAAACAGAGAAGTATATATATACGTACAGATGAAGAAGAAAAGGCTAATTTTCATTACCCATTATTCTATATATGTATGTATTGGACGACCCTTACTCTAGTCAACTAGTCAAACAACATATTAGTCAAATTCTCATCTTAACCTTAATACTCCCCAATGGATGGGGTAATGAATGGTAGATGTTTAGAACAGCCATCTTGGACAGCAAAGAAGATAAGGAAAATAAATTAGAGGTGGGAAGCAAGCAAGTACTTTTTGAATGTTTATTCCGTATGGTCTTGGGAGACGAGCTCCACCGCACCGGTTGTTGCTCTACGCCGGGCGATCGATCGACCACCTCTGTTTTGCTGGGGCTACATCTTTCAGAAATCGGTAATGTCCTACATCGCCAGAGACGTCCTATCCCCGGCGCGACCAAAAAAGTATTTTGATTTTTTATCTTACATTTGGGCCGAAAACACACCAAATAAAATAATATTTTTAATTCAACCGAAAACATACGATACTTTGTAAGGGCACGTTTGGTTAGTGTTTTGGGTTTTCTGTTTAAAAAAAATATTGGGTATTGGATGTTTTCTTATAAATTAAAAAGTATTTTATGTTTTACTTTACACTGGTGAGAAGCAGTTACCGGCGGGAGAACCAGGGAGATCGGTGGTGTCGGGGGTCGCGCGTGCGGGGGGGGGGGGGGAGGGGGCCGAGCCGAGGGTCGTGCGCGCGCAGGGAGGGCGATCCGAGGGTCGCGCAGCAGCGCCGGGGAGATCGGTCGGGGCGGGGGAGAGTGAACCGGGGTCGCGGGCGCCGCGCGCAGGTGCTCTGGTCGTTGCAGATCGGAACAGGGGGGGAGCGTTGCAGATGGGACGAGCGGCAAACGGGCAGACAGGCGGGCGGACGGACGGGCGACGAGGGGCGGCGCTGGAGTTGAAAAGTTTTCCATAAATTGAAAACACCATATTTGTGTTTCCTATTTCCTATACTCAAAACAAAGTGTTTTTGAAAATTAAAAATAAAAACAACAGCCAAACAAATATACCACCGTATTTTCTGCTTTTAGAAACAGAAAATCAAAAAAAATTACGTTACCAAACAACGCCTATTTGTCTTCAAACACAAATTTTGAAAATAATAATTAAAAAACACACACCAAACATACACTAACCTTCATTCCTTATTATTATTGGCTTTTCTAGGCTTGAATATGTGGTAGTATACTAGTTAAAACTTTCAATAAATTTATCTGAAATAATATTAATATAAATTATATTTAAAATTTATATTTTAACTATACAATTTGTTAAAATTCAATTTTCAGCTAGTTAAATTTGATTAAATTTAACCTGACTATCTACTGTTTTGAAATTTATAATTTTAATAAAATTTATAGTCAAAATATATGACTAATATTAGAGCATCTCCAATCCTATGAAGCTAAGTTGAGTAGCTAAAGCTAATTTTAGCTTGCTACAGTGCTGTTTTGGCTAATGGTGCTCCAATATCTTATACAATCTATATTTTTGTTTAACTATTCTTTTTCCCAATATACCCTTATCTATATTAACTCCAAATTCCTAATTTCTAATTTTCTTTTCTTCTCAAATCCCTAATTTGTTTGCATATCTGCGACGGGAGAGGGGAGGGAACGCAACGCGAGGAGTGGAGACGCGGGAGAGGGGGAGGGGCAGATGCAGCAGGGGTTGGGGAGGGGGAGACACGCGGGGGAGACACGCAGGGAGGGGGAGGGAGCTACGTTGGGTGGCGTAAGATTGGAAGGGGCTGGACTGGAAATTTGCCAACTTTGCTGAGGTGGCATCATCGGCTAAAGCAAAAGCTAAAGCTTTATTTGGCTTTTTTTTTACCTTTGCTAGTGATATAACTAATGCATTAGAGAAGAATCTTAAGTAAATATAACTTTTGGTAAAGAATTAGAGATACTCTTGCTCTATATATATAAATTTATTAAAATTTTTAGCTAGTCTATTATCAGTGACCTAAGATGATTTTTACAAATTTATGCCGGCCCTCTATCTATTTGAAAATTTAAAAAAAACTTTTAAGGTTAATATTAAAACATTTTAAAAATTTAAAATTATTTGAAAATGATAAGAATTCACGTGAATTTATAGCTTTTTAAAATAACTTTATTTTAAAAAATAATACAAGGCTAATAAACTCAACCTTAAAATTCTCGTCGAATTTGAATGTGGGC
Source organism: Taxillus chinensis (assembly GCA_023512835.1). NCBI lineage: Eukaryota > Viridiplantae > Streptophyta > Magnoliopsida > Santalales > Loranthaceae > Taxillus > Taxillus chinensis. The sequence continues at coordinate 19,879,814 of CM042084.1, forward strand.
AAAACAATATTACAGCACAATGCAGAAACTTGCCCAATTTCAGGTATTAGATGGACCGAGCTTAAACTAAAGAATGTATTTTTTGTAACGAAGTAAAAAAAAAACTTTGTAAGAGTTACAATGGATTGATTCGATTGAAAATTTGCCATCTGTTGAGGACCTTTACAAGACATGTCAATTAGTGCTAGCTAAGATGTCACGGTGTTTCAATCCATTGGTGTAGACATGGTAAAAGCAGTCCATGACGGATACGCCTCCAGTGTAATGATAAATGCCTAGAAAATAAACAATATGAATTAAGTGGTATAGCTTTAAACGCCATCATATAATACTTCAAAGTGATGGACCGCAAATGGGACAAATTGTAGAAATTTTACGAAGATGATGGTCGTACAACTAATGAAGAAAATCTCCAATAACTTCGACTACAAATTAGTAAGTATTGAGCCCGATATTAACCCATTTTAAAAAAATATAAGGTTTGGTAATCACAACTACAGATATGAAGTGAAGTAGCAAAAAAATAATGAGAATTTTTTGCTTCTAATATGGAATTGCAAGTATTACTGCAAATTAAATAAGAGTATAAAATACATTTTGTTTAATCTAAAAACTTATTTTAAAAGGAAAAATCTCGCAATAGTAATATTTTATTGACTCTTAATTTAGTCAAATCTATTGTCCACCAGTGATTTGATCAAAATCAATATAATATTGACATATTACAATGCATAAAAGGTTTACACAATGAAACATTTATGTGGCATAATTTATTTAAAAAACACATGATATTATAAATTATATGATTTTTAAAATTCAAAAATAATGACACCATGATAAAATCATCAAATTTTAAACAAATATATAATTTTAAAAAAATTAAGTATTAAGTTATAAATCAGTCATGACTAATATTTAATAAATACTAAATTTAGCCTATAACTATTAATATGCCAAGCAACCCATAACGGAGACAAGCTTGAGTTCATCTCAAACATTAAGTTATATAATGATTATAACATTAATATGATATAAATTAAGACCACAAATTATTAGTTCGATATCAATTAGAATAATTAATTAATAAATATTTGGTTTAGGCTATTGGTTAGCCTACGACAAAACACAAAGATAAACTATTTATAACCATAAAACATGAAAAAGTATATGATTTGAACTTATTTTTATTATATCATAAAAGATAGGTGAGATAATTTGCCTTTTTAATATGAAACTGGTTGAACTACTATGAATTGAATAATAGTAGAAGAAACATATTTTACAAAGTTATGATGCAATAATGTATACAAGACAAATATAAGTTAATGATCACTCCTATATTATATATGCACAATATGATAAATATAAGTAATCCTTTAATTATAAATAAACATTTTAAAAAATAAATAAAAATATTTATTTATATTCTTTCAAATACTAAATGCACAATAACAAATTACATTAGTAGTACAACATGCGGACAGATTGATATAAATGTACCAAAAACAGTGAAACACGTTTTGCCATGTGTGAAGGCACATAGCAAGAAGACTTTTGTTTTCATGTACAAATTGTAATTTGTCACGTTATTCCAAAGTCAATGCATTTAAGTATAGTTATTTCATGTCAACAAAAAAAAACAACAAGCATACTTTAATCATTGTCCTTAGCCGGATGTCAAATGTAAGGAAAACTTTTGAAGAAAACATATCACTGAATCTCACCCATCTATAATTACAAGAAAGGCAGCAAGGTAGATTTTATTGTTTATTTTATTTTTTTGAAATCAATGGCAATAATTATTGCCTGCAAACGCCACCTTGCTCCTTATTAACTATCCAGTGTAGTGTAATGAAATTTTACGGGGGCAGTGCACGTTCACCAAGGTAGATTTATTTATTTGCGTGTGTTGCCATTTTGACATGCTTCTGTCATTTTGCATTTGCCGTCATTTCCCAATTCCCACTTCTTCTCTCTCTCTCTCTCTCTCTCTCTCAAACCGGTTTTATTTTTCTTCTAAAAAAAAGGTGTAAATTTGAAATAAAACCTTCAAGTTAGATTAAGGTGAAAATTTCAGTAATTTATTTTATTTTATTTTTAAAAACTATCAATTCCATTCCAACATTTCTTACAATTTAAAGATCATATGACCAACCAAAAATATCTACGCCACTTCCTGAAGTTGCGGGCCACCTCAAACCTTAAAATTAATGTTAACAAAATAACAAAAACCCAAAAAAAAAAAAAAAAAAGAAGCAAGAAAGAAAGAAGAAGAAGAAGTTGCTGGCTGGCAGTGTCCAAATACTTCACTATCTCTCTCCACCTCATCATCTCTCACTCTCTCTTCTCGCTGACTCTGTAGTTCGTTCCTTCCTCCCTTCCCTTCTTTGAGTCCGTGTCAATCCACACTCATCCCGCCACGTCATTCCCGGGAGCTCAATATCCAACCACCACCTGCCGTGGCCCCCAACACACACCCCTCTCTCTCTCTCTCTCTCTCTCTAAACTCTAAACTCTGAACCGCAAGAACTCACTTTGGTTCGGTCTTCTTCACTCCTTGCTGAACCCTCTCCCAAACCTTTCTTCAACCCCTACCTTTATCTTCATCATCCTCATCGCTTCACCTTTTTTTACTTATAATTTTAATCGCTGTTCTTCATCGATTCGAATTTGATACTGAGAACATCACTGGTCTTGGTAATCCCGAGAGAGAAAAAAAAATGCGTGCATGGTTTGGAGGAAGGAAATCATCGAGCAAGAACAAGCAGCAATCTGAGAGCACTCAGAAGACCAGCTACAGTGGGTCGAGGCCGATCGACAGGACCAGAGGCCCCGACAGGCCCAACAGCCTCGACGAATCCTTGTTTTGTCCTACGTTGACCATTTCGCCCCGCAGCAGCCGCGAATTCGCCGTGTCCGCCGGGGGGGTTGTTGTTATCGGCGGCTCGCCTTCTGGGTTTTCCGGATTCGATTCCGATGGTACGGAGAGGACTCCTCTCCCCCTTCCCCGGCCTTCCATTTCGTCCCTTGCCAACGACCATGCTGTTAATTTGGGATCTGGGTCCGCCTCCGTCTCCAGCGTCAGCTCGTCTGGGTCGTCTGATGATGTCCTCGCCCACGATCGTCCCCAAATTTCTGTTTACAGGTACGTGGATCTTCATCGGTACCTATCAGGTTGTTGTTCGAAAACCAGTAGCCGTATTTGAAACTGACTGCTGATGTGGGGATCCGTAGTGTGTTGATTCGTCAATTGGTGGATTGAGACACCAATCTCAAGTGTTATGTTCTCGAGATTGTTTTATCAACTTTTTTGATTGATTTAATTGATCAGCTATAAACATTGATGGAAGACATAAATAAAAAAAAAATTGTTTTGTTTTGTTTGTTCTTTCGCTGATTTATGTTTTGGGTGCTTCATGTTTGTGCTCTGATGTAGTCATGCTATCTCTCCTCTTTATTTATTGAGTGATTGTTGTTTCTTAAATCTCTTTCTGCCTCTCCCTATCTTTGCAGTGACTTGGATTTCACAGAATAATAACCCCTTTTTTCGCACGTTGACCTTGTACTATAATACTTTGTGTGGCACGGGACTGCAAGTTTTTAATATCATAAATGCTAGATTTTCATGCAAGCTTTTGTGGTGATGGATTCGGCCTTCTGCCATTAGGAAATGAAGTAATACTTTACCCTTTATATGTGTCTTTTGTGATGACGAGTCTCCAAAAACATTCAAACTGATGGAACCCCGTGTCATATGTTGAACCCAGAGGAAATGTCGAAACCAAGCCCAAATCTAGGTCAAAAAGTCCGGTTTCAGGGTCTAGAGGGCTGAGTTCTTCTGTGTCACCTCGTCATCCACGGTTCAGTGGTTCATGTTTTGACTCTCCGTCGGGAAAGCAGGAAGAATGGGAGAGCATATGTCATCGCCTGCCTCTTCCACCTGGTTCTCCTACTAGTCCTTCTGCCTTATCCAACCCAAGGATTAGTGGATTCTCTGAAAATGCAATCCATGTTCTCCCAAAATGGCAAAAAGGGAGGCTTCTCGGAAGGGGTACCTTTGGACATGTTTTCCTCGGATTTAACAGGTAATGATTCCTTTCCTCGTTTCATATATGAATCAAATTTCAGTGCTGGTCAATCTAATAGTCATTTTTACTGATTTGTTAAATATTCACAATCCCAAGGATGTGATTTTCATCCATAACCCAAATATTATAGAATTCCCATACGTTTGTTGTTGACCTGAATGCACATAGTGAAACAAAACATAATTTTAAATGTATATATTTTACATTGACAGTGAAAGTGGGCAAATGTGTGCTATAAAAGAAGTCAGGGTTGTTTCTGATGATCAAACATCTAAAGAGTGTCTCAAGCAACTGAATCAGGTACACTTCTTTGGTCCTATGTACTCGCACATTTGTGTGTTTATACTAGCAAGGAAGTAATGAATTTGCAACTTATTTTGCTCTTTCCTCTTGTAACAGGAAATAAGTTTGCTGAGCCAGCTTTCACATCCCAACATTGTTCAGTACTACGGAAGCAATCTGGTATGATACCTCTTCATTCTAGAAAGCTAGAGCTATGCATTTCTATTCCATATATACATATAGCTATGCACACACATGATATCAGTCATAGCTTTAGATTACTATGTATTTAGGGTGAAGAATCACTCTCCGTCTACTTGGAATATGTCTCTGGTGGCTCTATCCATAAATTGCTTCAAGAATATGGTGCCTTTAAGGAACCTGTTATCCAAAATTACACAAGGCAAATCCTTTCCGGACTTGCCTACTTGCATGGAAGGAATACAGTGCATAGGTACTTCAGTGTTGCAAAGTCTCATAAACGATAGTTTTCCGAATAGTTTGTTATATTTAAATTGCACATTGTATTGCCTCTCTGAGACAGAACACTGTTTTACCTTGGCAGGGATATCAAGGGGGCTAACATATTGGTTGATCCTAATGGGGAAATCAAGCTCGCCGACTTTGGAATGGCTAAACATGTATGTCTTGCATTTATATAGTCCTAAAAAGAAGTATGTGACACTAAATTTTAGTTGAGAGGAGTTTAGAAGTCAGAATGTTTCTAAATCCTACCAAGGAAAAGTAGAAATTGTAGAGAAACTTTGAATCCTGCACTGATTAGTCTTGAGTAATTATCTTTAATTATCTACCCATTAAAATTCTGGTGAATAATTGGAATTGTTGTCTAACATTCAGCTTTCTGAACCAGATTACTGCATGTTCATCAATTCTTTCTTTCAAAGGAAGTCCTTACTGGATGGCACCAGAGGTCCCCCTCTCGCTTTCAAACACCTCCCAATACAAACTCACAAATCATCTTACATTTTTATTTATAATTCCCCCCGTTTAGCCTCCATTATTGAATATATAAGGTATTTTTCCCCTAAGCTTTTCCCATTCTCAGGTTGTGATGAATACAAATGGTTACAGCCTCCCTGTGGACATTTGGAGCTTAGGGTGTTTATTTCTTGAAATGGCAACGTCAAAACCACCTTGGGGGCAATATGAGGGGGTAAGAAAAATGATCACTAGATATTTACGTCATTAATTGTCTGGTATTCTATGAAACTAACTAGTATCAGGCAATTTTGAAAACGATTGTTTTGTTTGTTGTTACGCTGGAATCAACAGGTAGCTGCAATTTTTAAGATTGGGAACAGCAAAGATATTCCGGAAATTCCTGAACACCTATCCGTCCATGCAAAAAATTTTGTGATGCTGTGTTTGCAGCGGGACCCGTCTGCTCGGCCAACAGCCTCAAGACTACTGGATCACCCTTTCATTCAGGACCAAGCCAAGTCAGGACCTTCTAACGTTAGTGTAACTAGGGACGCTGTTCCTTTCAGCTTTGACGGATGTCGGACGCCAGTATATCCTTCAGACTACTCTCATTTCCTTGTTAATACATGCAACTTAGATAGAGAATGTCCGAGTGTTTATCGTGGAACTGATCCTCATTGGTTAAATAACTTGCTAGAAGAAACTGGGTTAGGGGTTTGCTTTGATCGAAAATCTTATTTTCCCTTGTGAGCAGTCAGCTTTGGACATCCATCCCAGAAGAAAAAGTGTTGCTGCACACGACGGAGTCGGAGAGTACTCGGCAAAACAACCAGTCATCAAGGATCAAAGAATGGCGAGAAGCCCAAGGTAAATACCACCCTGAAAGAAAGAAAAAACAGAAGAGCATGAAAGCAGGCGTTGTTGTAGACGAACATGATTTTGAAGTTGAAATATAAAATTGACAGCTGCCCATCATTTTGTGGTGTTCAGGGAAAAGGGCAAAACAATAACATCTTTGCCTGTCTCACCGTGTTCCAGCCCGCTCAGGAACTCGGGACCAGTATATCGGAGCTCTATGCTTTCTCCTCCGCACCCAATGCATGCTATGAATCTGATGGGGCAAGGTGGCTACTATACGAATGGGTATTCCACGTTTCCAACGAGTCAGAACCCGAGATACACTCTGGATCCTTGGCATGAGGCTCCCCTCAGAAGAGCCCAGACGCCCCCTGCGGGATCCCCAAGAAGAGACCGATAATTAGCAGGCTTCCCACTCTTGTGCTCTCTCTGCTGTCAAAAAATACGTCTTTGGGGTGTCCAATCCAAAGTAATTAATTTACAGTTGCTGGGTGGGTTGAATTGAATCAACACGCATTCATAATGTCGTGTTTGAGAATCCCAGAAAGATGAAGAAGAGATAACGGCGGCTGGGGTGGGGGTGGTGTCGTGGGGGAGGAGTTTGTCAGCAGCGGCTGTAACGAAAATTGCTCCTGACAGCTCAAAATATGTAAATGAGATTGAAATTTGAAAGGCCAGTCCAGTCCAGTCCCTATATCAATTTTTGTATTTGTATTTTGTTTGTTTCTTTGTTTTTGAATTTGTTGATTACACACGGCAACTCTAGGCCAGCTAAAACAATACGCTGCATACTTCTAACTCAACTAATATTTACTTCTGCATTACAAACTTCTTGTCTTATTTAACTCGTTAATAATTTTTTTATCTGTTTTTATTTTTAAAATGTAATATAAAAAATAAAAAACTAAAAATAATATTTTTTAGTATATAAAAAGTAAAAATGAATTTTTATTATTTATAAATTTTCATTTTTCTCTTTAAAATAATTATTATATTTTATTTTTTTTAAAAAAAATAAATGTTTTTATAGTTAAAATTATGGGTGATTGTTAGTTGGTTTGGGCGAAGTTATATCACTTTGTAAAATTAAATTTTTATTTTTTGGTCGGATTAATTGAATTGTTCAATCCGTTCAAATTTGTTTATTTGGTTTTCGGTTTATTCGATTTTCGATAAATCGGTTTATTGAGTTAAATCAGGTAAGTAGTTTTTATGCTCAATTCTAGCATTGCTAATTTTTCACCTTAAATTCACAACATCAACACAAACTAAAATATATAATCTAATATTTAATTCCAACAAACCAAATATTTTGTTATCATCAGAATATCTTTTAATTAAACTTAGAAAGTCCGTAATCAATGAACTTTCACTTATAATTCATAAATTTTTTATATTTTTTTTGCATCTAGAAAAATTTTTCATCCAAAAGTATTCAGCAGTCGATTTTAACAAGTTACACCATTTATCTAATCAATTTATTTAATTTTTATCAGATTAAATATCAATTTATCCATTAAAACTTTGAGAGGAAGGAAAAGAAAAAGAAAAAGAAACGCTTATCCCGTTCTCACGTGACAACCAGACCTTTACCCTACTAACGTGGAGCCGCAGTCGCACGCAGCGCCGGGCGCAAACGCTCTCCATCGTGATCGTCGATCGTGGGATCGACTGAACACCCTCACCGCCTCGCCCTGAACACGCTCACATCATCACCAGAGTCTCGATTCAGCTCCGATCGTCTCGCAACACCACTTCTCACCAACATCGTCCTTCAGGAGTCGTCGACGTCGAAGCTGCTCTCTCCAAACCGCAACGCGACAGCTCCCAGTCCGACAAGGCGACGACTGGTTTGACTGTTGGAGCGTCCGGCCCCCCCAACCTTCGGCCGTCCTCCACGGGATTTCTGGTTCTGGAGTTGGCGTTGGCAACCGACGACGACGACGGGCGACGCCGCGACGGCCCTCCACTCGGTCTCTCGGTTGTTCTTTCTGTTTCTGGTACAGGCGTGAGTACAGCGTAACGGCGCTACTGGTATTGCTTTTGCCTCCTTTCCCTTTTCCATGTCCGGCCATCAATTTATTTATGCTAATTGGTAATTTGCTATACCCCTATTCAGTTATTCAATTAAAATTTGAATTATTAGAGTTTTGATTTAGAAAATTTTTAAAATTAATGAATAACTACCTAGTGGTTAGTGTTTGCCCGGCATTATATTTCAGTTGTTGCTGCTGCTATTACAATAGATACATACATTTGTGATAAGGAAACCCATAAATGTTAAACACCCTGGAAGACCGCCCCTTAGCAGCTGCTTTTCAAAAAAGTGCCGGTTCCTTCTTCCATTTCCAGATCTCCTCCAGTCCTCAGCCAGTCCGCGGTGTTGCTGCGTCGCCTGTACTGTTAGTCAAGTGTTTGATGAATGAAAGGGAAGAGGGCACCTATATGGTCTTGGACTGGACTTTTGAAAATTATTTTAAATAAAAAAAAACTGTCTTTTAATTGTGCCACAGCCCTCTGCTCTCTTCTAGTCTCTTCTATGACTTCATCCCCACGGCCACAGGCAGACACGCTTGATCGAGAGAGCTAGTGAAAGATAGGAGAAGGAAAGAGGGAACTGATGTTTGAAGGGATGGAGGGGCTGGTGGTTGTGGCAAGAGAATGATAAAGAGAGAAGAAAATTGGGGAAAAAGAAAAGAAAAAGAAAAAGAACTTTATTATTTTTTGACTCAAAGTACACACCAGGTACCCTGTATTTTAGAGAATAAAACTAGAAATTAAAGCTACTTAGTTTATGGATGCTGCGGTATCAGTTGCCCAGTTTGAGACACCATATTAAACATTCCCCATATATGAATATTTGTTCTTACAGCATTTTGCAAAACCAGAGTAATGTTTTCCCAAATTTTGGCTTTTTCACACATGCTCAGACAAAAATATCCAATTTTGAAGACACTCTAGAGCATCTGCTTTCTTTGTTGGATTCATTAATTGAATTTCAATGGCGAACCTTGCCGGAACAATAAAATTATTGTCTCATGACATGGAGGTCATGGGTTCGAGCCATGAACAGGCTTGTTACAATTAAATTAATTGTGAGAGAAGGCTACATCCATATTGGTTCTTGTGGCCCCAACCCGTTCTCGGGTCTTGTCATTTGCGGGACATTAATGCACCCGGTCTGTCCTTTCTGTGTCTTTCCTTTGAAATGTACAACTAATGTCATGTGACAGTAATGTGAGTTTAAAGGCTTCTACAAGTGTTTCTTTTTACTTAAGTTCTGTTGGATTATGCTGATAAGATTTCTTTTTTTGATAAGTAAGAGAATTTGTTTATTTACGAGAGTCAAAATGCACACAAGAAGTGCACGAGATGCGAGAATAAATTGATGAGATTTCTTACCATGTTTGTAATGCAACTTGTTTGAAATGGTTTCCAAGAATGGAGGGTGTGGAAGACAAATTGATGATTGAACTAAAGGAGAATATTTTCAATATTTACTCGGATTTTTTGACAAGGTAACTTGTTTTATTTCTTGCTTTTGCATTATAAAAGTTGAAATTTGTTTTTAGCGGATACTGGATTCTCTGTTGGGACTTCTGCATTAGAAAAAGTATGAGAAACTTCTTGTCTTATATAACTCTACCCAAGTTGAGTTAACTCCTATCATTACAGGGTCATGAAGTTTGATAAGTTGGTTGCAGTGGGGACTAAACTATTGACTGACTTTCAGCAAGGGCTGGGTTGGTGTTTGTTATTGTTCATTTGTTTGTAGAACTTGAGTTCTACCCTATTAATTTTGTTTTTATCTGATTGTGAAGAGTTTCTCCGTCGGCCTCCGATAAACAAGACATCTGAATTGGCTGCTAGCATACTTCAAGCTAACAAAACTCAGCGAGTTAATTCCTATATTGAGGTTGGATGCATCAACACTCGAGATGGTGCACAAACTGTAAACCAGTGTAAGTACAATTGTCATTCTTTAATTTGAATTGGTCATATTGCTGTAATCTCCTAAATAAATGATCACTCTTTTGAGTATCGGTTGATTAAAAGAAGTTATTCCACAAATATTTTGACACACAAGTTACAAAATATGGAGTATACAATTTCTTGCAAATTCTCATACCAGTCTAACCTACTAAAATGCATATAGAGATCTGAAATGTGGTCGTTGCAATTTATTTAAGCAGCATGACCTTACCTATTAACTTTGTCTCCTGTGTCCATTAATTGTTATCATCATTCGTATCTGCCTAAATATTTTGCAGCTCTTTTTGTGGCAAATAATCTAATTTGACTTGGTTTATATTTTAAATAATTTGGTTTCTTTGCATACAGAAGTACATACATGCATACTTGGACTCCAAGACCACATAAGCAAAGGTGTCATTTATTTATATAATAGTTATATCTATTTCCTTTAGTATTGGAACTATTTATGCGGAGTTGTTTTTGTTATGCAGCCAAGTGCATGCTGGTTGAGCTCGAGACTCTTGCAGAGGATGCATCTGCTACAATGCAAACTACAAACAAAAGTCTATCTTTCTTGTTGGGAAAGGATTATGTAGACATAGTGGGTCAGCAAGCAAATATTCCTGATAAGGTGGTTAAGAGTTTTGTATTTAATTCGATATAGTTTACCATTTCCATAACTTTATTCCATGGTTACATTATAAATTAGAGATATGTTATCCTGCATTACTACGCTTTTGTAATTAGGCGAAAATCAGGAAATAAATTAATATACCATGATTTTCATGGAAAAAAATTACAAGAGAGGCTGCGTAGAATTGGCCCATGTGTGGCCCAATCCCTTTCTGAACCCCACATATAGTGGAAGTTTTGTACACCTGTGATTTTTTTGTAATGACAAAATGCTACTAGTGCCTTTGTATTTTTTTATGCAAGAAAAGTTATCACTGATTGTATTGTGGGGTGAGATCTCTCTAATTTTAATATACCAGTTTACTTTTTATGCACATGGATCCATCTTGAGTATTTGCATGTCTTCTATCCTTTTATTGTTTATTTTCTTTTCTTTTTTTCCTTTAAAAAGCATTAAACTAAACATATCTAGTTAAAGGATTGCAGGAATTTTACTTTTATGACATAACAAATTTTCAATCTTTTCTATTGGCTTATGTTCTTTTTTTTTTTTTAAATTATTTCCTTACTCCTATTATGAATTCTAACCATAAAATTAGGAGCTTTTCAGTTTCTAGTTTGGTCCCTTTTTTTTCAAGACGCTTATAAGTCTTTGCTATGAATGCTTGCAAAAATATGTGCAAAAGCCTCAAACCAATGCTTTTTGCTTTTGTTTATAGCTGTTCACGGAGGAAGGGATCTCATCTTCTCTTGAGCCATATGTCACCGATTATGCTACCTTAATGGCAATTATTTACAGTATGATAAAGCAGGACTATATAATGCAGGTAATGATTCCGGACTCTGATATTGTTTTCTTTAAACAAAAAAAGAATCGATGAAATCTTTGCCACAGGAGAGGATCATTTGCTCGTTAAATCTTCTAACACCATCAGGAGAGCTGGAGAGCTACTGCCAGATGTGGTCTCTGCGTCCTTTCATAAATGATGAAATCATGCATGGCGCTTGGAGACTTATTCCGTGAACCTTCTAAGTCTTGGACTTCAACGCAGAAGCAAAAGGTGTATTTCTATGACCTTCGACTGTCTTGGACTTCACCAAAAGCAAAATGTTTGTCCCGCACGTGTGCAATTCATTCATCTGTATTTTCGAGGCATGAAGAAATAGTTTCCAAGTGCAGTACGATTCTTTGCAGCCTGAATTTGGATTGTTTCATCAGAGGCTAAATCTCCCACTTCAATAACCGGCTGATATTGTAGAAATTCAAGTTTATAGATTCCATTGTGATCTTTAATTTTCCTCCATGATTTTGTACCTCTAATTATCAGCCTCGGTTGGCGTTATTTTTGTTGAGTGCTACTTGGAGCTTTCATCTCTTTGATTGAGGTTTGGGGACTTCAAATTCGTGATCGATTCAGAAAGTTTAATTGATTAATGTGAAGAGACTGTTGATTAGTTGGATGAGAGATTGAGGTGTTGCAAAAGTCACATGCAAATTGTTTTGTGAAATTCAATGAAGGTGCATACCTCGTTAAAAAAATGGTATATTATAAATAGCCTCTGTGAATTACGGCGAGCGACAGCAGTGGCCAAGCTTGGCCAGTTGCCCACGTCAGCTGCTGTCGTGTGTTGTAAAGCCGGGCATAGAGAGATAGGGAGGAAGAAGAAGAAGAAGAACAGGGGAAACGAAGGACGGGGAATGAGGAAGTCCCGCGTCTAACCACACGATTCACGGAACAGACACTACACACAATTCACGGAACAGACACTACACACAATTCAAGTTATTGCCATTGTTTTGGTCATCATCATTTTGTGACATTTTTTCTTCTTCTTCAGCTGGGTACGCTTCAAAAGATGGGACCAGCTGCGAGAATCTCCTCAGTTAGCTTACTGTCCTCGCCAATCTTATGGTTTACAAACCCTTCAAAGTTCCCCTTGAACAACCTTGCCAGCTTCAACAGAGTGTTCTTGTAAGCATTCTTGTCCACCCACTGCGCTCCCCAAAACATCAAAATATTCCCAAATCCATTAGTACAATCACAAAAGTTAATAGCTTTACACATGAAGTAAACAGACGAGGAAAAGGGAACTAACGGTGTTCATGGGATCCAGAATTTCAGACGGTACGCCATCAACTGACGTTGGAATCTCGAGCCCAAACACTTCACTCTTGTTGTACTTTGCCTCAAGAAGGCTCCCAGAGTGAATAGCATCAATAATCTTCCTAGTGTACTGTAACTTGATGCGGTTTCCTGAACCATAGCTGCAGACATAAAGCATACCAATGGTGACTACAATGCATGGAAGAAGATAACTATTTTAGCAGTAGCACACTCATATTTATTCACGTGGGTCCGTATACCTGCCAGCAGACCAGCCGGTATTGACGAGCCAGCCAGTTGCTCCATGCTCCTGCATCTTGGAAGCAAGCATGGCAGCATACTTGGTGGGATGCAACATTATAAAAGCTGCACCAAAGCAGGCTGAAAATGTTGCCTGAGGCTCCTTGATCCCTTCTTCGGTGCCTGCCACCTGCAGGCACGTCAAGAAAAACTGGGCTTAAGCCCCTGCTTAAAAGAGGAAATGAGAGGAATGAAATGTTTGAAAGGTACCAAAGCAGTGTAGCCGCTGATGAAATGGTACATTGTCTGGGCCAAGTTGAGCTTGCTCACTGGAGGCAACACCCCAAACGCATCGCAAGCCAGAAGTATGACGTTCTTTGGGTGCGGCCCAACACATGGTATCTTTGCATTGGGGATGTACTCTATTGGATAGGCTGCACGAGTGTTCTCTGTTTGCAGTGATAGATTGATCATCAATTCTTATCATAGCATCCATCAAACGTCACGATTTTCAATGACTTGGCTTCAAGAGGTCAATATTTTGATAAAAACACAGCTATGATCCTATTGTTGAAAATCCAAATGATTGTTTTGATCGCTGATCAGAGTGCTTCAAACTACATTCAAAGCGGGTGATTCTGTCTAAATTTGATATTTCTGATTGATGAGCCAAATAGTTTGATATATCTTACCTGTAACAGATTTGTCAGAATAATCTACCGCTCGCGTATGCTCATCAAACACCACATTTTCCAACACTGAAGATATTCAGAATTACAAGAACTCAATGTTAAAAAACAAAGCAGCTACTATGTAACTCAATGAACACTGAATCAAAGACGTACAACAGATCGTACCTGTCCCAAACTTGATAGCGTTGAAGATATCAGGCTCTTTCTCACCTGAGAGATCAATGCATTTGGCATAGCACCCACCCTCTATATTAGACACGCCATTTTGACCCCAGCAGTGCTCATCGTCTCCGATCAAATACCTTCTGTGATCAGTAGACAGAGTTGTCTTCCCAGTACCTATGTTATGACAGAAAAATTAAAGCTCATCACTGAGTTGGAGAGGTTTACTTGTTTTAAAAATAAATTTAGCAGATCATTCAAGTAGTATGTACCCGAGAGCCCAAAGAAGAGGGCAACATCACCGTCCTTGCCGACGTTGCAGCCGGAATGCAGGGAGAGGATTTGGCGCTTGGGCATGAGATAGTGCATGACACTGAAGAGACCCTTCTTCATTTCCCCGGCATATTGGGTGCCGAGGATGACCATCTCCCTCCTACCCAGATTGAGGTCTACGCTGGTTGAGGAGGTCATGTAGTGTGTGTAACGGTTGCATGGGAACTGCCCCGCGTTATATATAGTGAAGTCCGGGGTTCCGAAATCCTCCAATTCTTCTGGAGTTGGCCTGATGCACCTGCCATTCCCAAACCATTCACCCACGTTCATTTTTTTTTCTTTCCTTTTTTTCAAGTGGTAATTATTGAATTTAGTCAATTACTTACATGTTGTGCATAAACAAGGAATGGTAGGCTCTAGCTGAGACTATACGGACTTTGATCTTGTTCTGAGGGTCCCAGTTCAGAAACTGATCATTCACAAACACCTGTAAAAAAGACAGTTGATGTGAACATAACACCTGCACTAGTGCACTACTAATCTTGTGTGAGGCTTTACATTGATTATTTCATTTAGTACGTAATACCTGAAGCTGGTTATATACAAAATCGCCTACCTTCCCTTTTCTCTTTCTTTTGGCTACTTTTAGTAATAAGTTTAATATAACAAAAAGAAGAATATGATCGTAAAAGACAAAAAAAACGAGGTTTTTCGTCCCATATTTAAAATCAGAATGTCAACATGTTATGATATGTAAATACGGTTTTGGACTGTAGCATGTCATCCCACGACAAAGCCACTTTATTCCTGCCCTCGCAGAGTGTGAAACGGTACACGATCACTCCAAATTTATTCTAAATAAACGAAAATGAAAAAAAAAAAAAAAAGACAAAGACAAAGAAAACCTTGTCTAGAGAATTCAAGTAATCGACAGCTCTTTCTCTATTCACCATGAATGTGTGTTCGTCCATCTCAATGTTAGGTGAACCCCTACAAATGTAATGTAACAAGTGCTTAAAATGTCTGAATCTATAACCTTATTTTCAAATATCTAGAAAAAAAAATATAAAAGTCAATGTGAAATTAAGGAGAGAATTAGTAAGAGACAGGAAACGTACTTTCCCCACCAAAGCTCATCTTCGGTGGTGTCGTCCCTAACCACGCGTTTATCTCTTGGGGATCGCCCAGTCTTAGCTCCCGACAACGTTGCCAGTGCCCCACTTGACGTAATATATGATCCGTGTTCATACTTTATGGCCTGTTCATATAATTCTACATCACAAATGTCCAAAAGTGTTGGTTATTAATTAACGACTCCAACAAGTTAAGACAGATCAACAATCATGGTTCAATCTTTTACGTCTTATCATCGATCTTTGTATTAGCTTTCTTATTCCAAAAACAGGTAACACGTGACCCAATCACCACCCATGTCACAAGGCCTTCGTGAGTTCGTTCTTTCATTACTGATATACACACACACACACAGATGACAACCGAGCATGAAACCGAAGTGTGTACCTGCGGGGGAGAGGTTGTAGAGGATGTGGGTAAACTTCAAGGCACTGTCACTGATGTTGACGGCGGGAGTGAAACCTGCGGGCGTGTCATGCGACTCATGCGCCGCCTTCGGGGTAGTATCCGACTTTTTTGCAGGGTCGCCTTTCACTACTTTGGGTCCCGTTTCTCTAGTCAGTGACGCCAAGGACGCACTACCAAAGTTTCAAACCCCTAATTAATTATATACTAAAGTCGATGGAGAGAAAATGACAACAAATTTCAATTAAGAACCAGAAATTGGAGACGACCACTTTAATTGCTCCTGCCAATGGTAATAAATTTTCTTTGCCAACCTTTTCGAGTTGAAAAAATAAAAATAGTAAATTGACAGACACTCCATAAATATATAATTTTCCAATTCCCAATCAAGCCCCTCAAAGTAAGTAAGTGATGAGGATAAAAGTAATATTTGAATTTTAAATGTTATAATTATAAAATATCAATTTGTCCTAGTCCTAAGTTTTCTAATTATTTAGTATTATCCACTTTATTGTTCCAATATATATTATTATTAATTATTATCATAGGGTTATAATTGTGAATTAATCATCCTAAAACTCAAATCTGGGCACGATTTATCATAATTCTTTTATCGTGTGCACATATATATATATATATATATATAGAGAGAGAGAGAGAGAGAGAGAGAGAGAGAGAGAGAGAGAGAGATGACAAACACACACGTGTGCAAGTGGCACGACAAACCTGATAGACTGCAGCTGCTGCTTTTGGCGGTCACGTTGAGAGACCTGAAGAGCGGCGAAAGCAGTACTGTCGGGGCCGACCGCGGCTTTATTGGGAGTGTTGGGCGCCGACTTCTTCTTCTGCAGCGAGTGAAGCTCGCCGATGGTCTGAGCCTTCACCACCGGACTGCTGTCGTCATGGCATATTTCGCTCTGTTTCATCCCCGTCGTCTGTATCCTAGCTAGCCCCTTCCCGCTCACCCCCATTTTCGTTATGCCGTATTGATTGTTTTCGTTACGCCCGTTTGCTCCCGCCATCTCCATCTTTCTATCTATCTATCTATATATATATAAACGCACACGCACACACCCTGCAAGCAATAGTACACCATACCCAACAAGGCAACAACAATCAATTGATTAGTGTATATATATATCGTTTTTCATGGTCGTGCGCACACGTACACACACGCCCACGTACGGCATACATATATAGAAACCGGCTTACGTTGAATAAGTTTCTTTTTTCACGGTCATTTCACTCCCGACAAACAAGTGACCAAAAAAAAAAAACAAAAAAAAACATGATCAGTAGCCATTTATTGTCGGTGTGTTTCGCTACAGATATGCTCAGAGCTAATCACAAGTAATAATAATATTACCACGTTGGCTATTGCTTATTTGTATAATATTTCAAATGGTGGTGGTGAGGCATTAATCCCGGACACTACTAGTCATTTATTTATTCATATATACTACATATTCTGAGAACCTCATGATCCTTATTACAGCACAAGAACAAAACACGTACAGGGGATATGTGATTAGCACAAATCTAGAGAGAGAGAGAGAGAGGTCAAACCAGAGAACGGGAGGTGGAGAACTGAGAACCAGAAATGAGAAAAGCAGCGAGCAGGGAGCTCTAAAAGTGGAAGGGAATCAGAAACCGCGCGCAGGGGTGGATCATCAAAGTGCAGTTGTTTAAACGAGGAATGTGTGAGAGACGGAAACGAAGAGGCCTCCAATTTATACACCTTAATTAACCCCACAGGTGGTCTAATCAACCCCAGTTCCCATCCTAACCGTGGTTATTGCCTGTCCTTTCTCCACGCGGTCGCAAGTTAAAAAAGGAAAAACGACATTTTCCAAAACCAAACGTAACAGTTTTTTTTTTTGTTTTTTGTTTTCTGAGTAGTGTCGGGCGGACCCAAATCAGATGTTCCCGCGACCACGTCGCCACGTACCTGTGTGTTGGTGTTGGTGTTTTTTTTTTTTTTTTTTGTTAAAGAACTCATCTTAGATAAGAGATATACCTTTCTTTTAAATTAGAAATCTCATCTCTTACCTTGCTAATTAATTCTCTTCAAATCTTACAAAAAAAAAAAAAACTTTTTGCTACGTACAGCTGGCGCGCACCATTATTTTCATCTTGTTCCTTTGTGACAGCTTTAAACCAAAAAAACAAAATTACACCTAAGTCTCATGACTCTTATCTTAAAATAATTAAAAGTTCAATTATCTTTTATAACCCGTAATGTTAATAAAGTTTTTAAACCGACTGCTCAAATATAATCCACGCGATAGAAATCTAAATGGGAAAGCGATTAAGAAAACAGCAGGGTCAACCATCAAAGTGCAGTTGATTAAACGACACGAGAAAGCGTACTTGGATATACAATACAAGTATACAACACCTTAACCACACAAGTGGCCTAACTAACCCCAGTTCCCATCTTAGCCGTGGTTATTGTCTGTGTCCTAAGTCCTTCCTCGAAGCGGTCGCAGCCCGGAGGCTAAAAAAAAAAGTATCGGATCCTAAATCAGATGTTCCCGCGACCAAGCTACCTACGTGTATTGGTTCTGTTACGTCAACAAACTATATATATATATATATATCGTTGAAAATTTTAGTACGTGAGATATTATTTTTAAAAATAATATTATTTTTAAAGTCTTATGAATTTAAAATTATTTATAAAAAATATTTAAATTTATAGTTTTTAAAATAATTATATTTTAAAAAATAAATTTCTCGTATAATCCCTTAATCATACTTAATAAATTTAAAATTTATTTTTTAAAATAATTTATAAGTAATATAAATTTATATATAATTTTTTAAAAAATATATATATTTTAAAAAATAAGCAATCGATCAAACGCAGCCCTAATTCGCCATGTCACAAGCATGTAATGCGCGCGCGGTCATGTTCATGTTGCAATCTGATAGAAATTGAGTTGGAACGAAATGGATTTTCCACTAAACACATACACACGAAATGTGTAAATGGATTTTTACACATACACACGAAATGACGACCAGTTTGTATAGGTTAGATATCAGAAGATAAATGGTATATACATATGGATATATAGACTTTGACTTAAAAAAAAAAAAGAGAGAGACTGGGATAAGATTAAAATTTATGTGGCGATGCAACTAAAATTGCGTTTTTGACTTTTTCTAGTGTTTTTCTAGGTAGTGATAAGATGAACCCATTTTAAGCACATCATTACATTTGGCCATTTGGGGAACGTTATTCGATCGCTAGTAAAAAGGCTTCAGAATGTCATTAATATTTAATACTGCACTCAGAAAATGCAGGCCCAGCTGGGTCGTCGCTAGTTCCAATTTTACCAGAATATATATATATTCGAATGGGGTCAATATTAATTTATTAAAAACACGAGTTTTATAAATGCAGGCTCATTCATCTCAAGTTCTTTACTTCCCATTTAAATATAAATTTTAATGTAAGGAAAGAATCCCAATGAGATAGCCTGAGTAGTTCGATTGATTTTAATAAATTAATATTGACCTAGATATATATATATATAAGCTTATCATTAACGTATATATAATCAAATTAAGTTTAGCTTTTTGAGTTAGTAATCTTCACTTTTATTACAACATATAATATTATGTTTATTTTCATGTGATAAAGTTTCGTTTCCGTTTATTAATTAACGTACACAAATGATCATTATTGTAATACATTAATTACCAGAAATTAAGTTGGATCGGTCATTACACCCACCCCACACCCACACTTCAATAGGATGCAGCATTTGCTATCTGTTATATATTAACGTATAGATAATTACCATTCTGCACTCGAAATTTAAGGTCATTAATATAAATTGCGGACAGGAGGATAGTGCAGACGCGGCAAGTCATGTACAACATTAATCATCTTACCGTCATTTAATTATATTTCTATTAAAACAATTCTCATCATACCACACATTAAAAATTAATTAAATTGGTTAAATCTAAATTAAAGGTTTTAAGCCTTATGCAATATTTAATTTGAAGATACGTAAAATACACATTGAGCTATATATGCTTGTTTAGTGGGCATGTACGTACGTGTTTTTGATGAAAAACACGTCAAATTTACCAGCCTATCTAGTGCCTAGTGGAAGCAATGATGATAGAGAAGTAATATGGGAAATCTTTGGGCGATGCTATTGCTGCGAAATTTCCCACTGAAATGCAATATCCAAGGAGAGACTCGATCGTATATTTCAAAACATGGCATATTGTTTATTATCTGTCTTCTTCTATCGACAATATTTAACATATATATATATATATATATATATATATAACACTACCAAGCCCAACTCCAAATGTTTTAGCTACTAGGAGCCTAAAGATCAATTAATATATAGCCAATAGGAGGCTGATAATTAGAAGATCATGGAGGAACATAAATTAAAGGCCAAAGTAGATTCTATAAACTTGATCTTCTACCTCTTTGTTATCTCTTCTTGTTCTACTTCTGTTGTTCTACCCAACACAACAGTATGTCCCTGATTTCTGTTTATTGTGCTACGTACAGTCCTCGACATCAACAAAAATCTCATGATCGCCTGCCTGCTGACCTACCTACCTTACAATGCTTAATTTGGACTCATTCCAAATTTCATCTCCATCCACATCTATTGTCACTACAGGAAATTTGCACACAACCGGCGATTGTTTGCCGACGTTTTTTTTAAAACATTGGTGGTGAGTTGCTTCTTTTCCTTTCCACACCACTGATCTTTTGAGTTAATGCATCCGGCATACTATTGTTTGCTCATTCTTTTTGTCGATTCTTGGCTTTCTAGTAACTCCAGTATTAGATTTCCTTGAGGTTCGGACACATCGCTGATCATCGCATAAATAGAGGAATGAACAGTAATTCCTCATCAATAATGAGACTATGTTGATTCAGAAGTTGCAAAATTGGTGTTAGTCATATTGAAAAGAAATTAGGCATTGGACTTTGAATATACCATATTATCTGTCGTATTCTTGTATATCTTCTGGGTAGATAAAGGGTTTTTTTTTTTTTTTTTTTTTTTTTCCTTTTGTTTTTAATGTTTTTTTGTTTTATTTATAATATTTTTTTTTTTTTGATTGGGTTTGGTTTGTTTTAAATTATTTTTTTTTTTTTCACCATATAAGCTTATTGGCTTCTCCTTTTATTGAAAATCAGACCTACATCCTAAAACCAATTCAGGTAAGAGAGGCTACCCTTGGATCTATATCAAGCATATATGGTTGGTTATTTTTTCAATGTGGGCTTAAAAACCCCCCCCCCGGGGCAAGGGTGAATACCCCCCCCCCCAAAAAGTGCGTGGAACGTGGATGAAGCACTGGATGAAACAAACTCACTCCTGGAATGAACATCGTGAGGGAAAACACAACCCGGGTCGAGTGGCTCCTATGTCCACTATCCGAAATTCGATGCAGGGGGGGTGTAGTGCGAGTGGAAAAACAAACTCCCACATGACGGTTATCGAAGAAGTTGGTGATTCAATATTGGTGTTAGAATGGGTATTCATGATTGTTAAAAGGTCTTGATATTCAGAGGTTTAGGGTGTCAATGAAATTGGTCATCGAATGAGAAGGAGATTTACCTGAAGGTGGCTCTGGATCATGATCGGAAGGCACAGACGATGTACGGCAGTGGTGGTACGATGCATATTCATGGTTTTGTAGCCTGGTGGGTAGGTGAAGCTTATAGTGAATCAACACTATGGCCTGCAATTTTGCAATGAGTCAGAATGGACGTCGATGATCAATTCGGTAATTGCGATAGGAGGTGAAAGAGGACTTTGGATTTCGTGTCCCGTCGGTAACACCACGCTATAGGAACTGTTTGTACTTGATAAGCCATCGGTAGAAGATTCGAGGAACGAGCGAGAAGAGAGATCCTCTTTCTTTTTTTTGAATAACTAACGAGAAGACACGATTGATGGGTGGTATAGGATGTAGAAGCAAAATCCGAGCACGAACATGGGAATACCAATCATCCAGCCCATCAAAAAAAGACATTTCATATTCGGTGGTATGATATTCAATACACTTCCCGCAAGAACATACGACTGCAGAATTACGTAATTCTTCCCGGATCGTCTTGACTTTGTAAAGTAAATGCTAAGCGAAGAACTTTCTTGTCTTAAATTCATCAAATCACGCCTAAGCTAAAAGATTTTAGGACCATTGCTCTGTTGAAAGCGATCTTGTAAGTCTTGCCACACTTCTTGGGTTTCAAAATCTCGATAAATCGTTGTTTCGCGTCCAAAACGAGCATGGCGGGATCTGCATCGGTTGGTTCGAGGATGGTACCTTGGCAAAAGCCTCTTTTTTTTTCAGCGAGATAGAGCTCGCACATGACATGCGGCTCCAACTAGGATAGTTGTCGCCAGGTGAGTTCTTTGAGACACAAGAACTTGGCCTGGACTCTTGGCATGGTGCGGGTAGTACGGGTCGGATGGATCTTCCAAGGTAGTCATGACAACCGACATCAAAAACAAAGAAGATACACTCAATGTGTTCTTTCTTGCTCCGATACCATATTATGATGCATACAAATCAAGAAGATGAAGAAGGTGATTAACGAACGAGGAAAGTAAGAAGAAGACGGGGTATGTAAAAGATTATGGTGATAAGTTTGGAGATAGGCGAGGAAGGTCGAGTAGCTCGATACCATATTGGAATCCAAGGACCTACATCCTAAAACCAATTGGGTCAGAAGAGAGGCTACCCTTGGATCTATATCAAGCATATTATGGTTGGTTATTTTTCCAATGTGAGACTCTAACACCTTTTTCTTCCGATATGGGACACAATTTCCCAAAAATCTCCCCCTTGTCACATATCGAACTACAAGCATAGGCTAGAGACGCACCTATGAAACGATGAGCTACCACCATGTGGTTCGTCATGGGAGCTCCCCTCAACGTACATTCGATTGAGAGCAGGCAGTTCGATCACCTGAAGATAAGGATTTGTATTCGATAATCGAATACCGCCGCATACTACGGGACACGCCGTCGGCCACGTACTATACCGAGAAGACTTTCGATATAATGGAACACCAGACGGAGACAACTAAGCTCGATACCAGTTTGTTAGGATCCGATCAAGGCACGGGCCCATCCGCATGTCACAATATTGTCCGCTTTGGGCTCGCCACATCGGCCCGCATGACTTTAAAACGCATTGTGACATTTTGGGCCTGCTTTACCATATAAGCTTATTGACTTTTCCTTTTTCTCCTGATATGGGACACAATTTCCCAACACTAATGCTAGAGGACTCTACAGCTGAAGCATCTGTTTTGGTTGAGTAGTCAGAATACATTCCTCCGGGCCTCCGGCTGGTTCCTTGAGGATATTCATAGGTTCCTCCTATATTCACTACAAAAATGACAAAATAAAAAATAAAAACAATCACTACATTATAATAACAGAAAGCTAAAGGAACTCATCTCTCATACTCGAATTCAATTCATACATGTCGTAGCAGATTCATTTTTCATTCAATGTGATGGGTACTTCACAAATCTTCTAAATAACAATGACGCTTGATGAGGGTCACAAATGAAATTGAAGCCGCACTGCAGCTGGTAATTCTGCAGCGTGAGAATCTTCAAAAGAAATTGAAGCCGCACTGCAGATATCCATGAGAAAAGCTTTGGGATTTTTGTAATGGTCATTGTAGTGTACTAGCTTGTCTTTCAGTGATTGAATTCAAAAGTAGCTTGGGAAAGTTGTAGTTTTAATTTATTTCGTTCACCAAGTAAATTTAGTTGCTAGTTAATTTCTTCATTTTTTGCTTTGATTTGGAAGGTTGGTTAGCTTGTATATGACCATTTGGGGGAATTAATTATTCGAGTAGAGTGTCAACACTTGCGGCTGGTCCACCTCACCGTCCAAAAGAAAGAAAGAAAGAAAGAAGAAAAAGAAAAAAGGGTTACGGCAAACCAAATTGTCAACCATGGTGTGCCAACGCGGAGGAAAACACGGTGCGCAAGCCTATAAATAGGCACCTCATGGGCTGTGTAATATCATCCCAAGCAACAAGTCCCAATACGGGAGAGAGAAAATAGAGAGAAAAGAAAAATAAGAGAGAGGAGAAAAATAGAGAGAGAGAAAATCATCAATTTGATAATTTCTCAGGTGTATTTGGGTATTGGGATCGAGTGTTTGTAAACACGGTGTATTTTTCTCCCCATAGTAAAATATCGCAGTAGCTCCGTGGACGTAGGGAATTTCCCGAACCACGTAAAATTCTCGGTGTGCCATTTTTATTTCCTCCTATTTCCGTATTTGCTCCCAACAACCGGTATCGAGCTCCGGGTCCGAATTGTCTTGACAAATTCGAGTATGCTCTGTGGTCACATTGTGTCCGATCTGTCACATCAGAAAAGATTTGTTCTTGAGTATTTCGGTGTTGTGTATACGTACCACTCGCGTATACGGTACTGTTCATGCATACGGTGAAACAGTAAGTTCGAGTTCAAGAAGGTGCCATGGCGTCCGAGAAGGATTCATACAAGATCGAGAAATTCGACGGGACGAATTTCGGTTTACGGCGAATGCGAGATGGAGGACTATCTGTACCCAGAAAGACTTGTACCTGCCGATGGGAGAAAAGCCAGGGAAATAAAAGACGACGATTGGAAGGTGCTAGATCGCAAAGCCTTGGGGCGGTCCGTCTAAGCCTGACGAGATCCGTGGCCTTCAACGTCAAAGACCAGGATACAACTGCGGGACTCATAAAGGCTCTCTCGAATATGTACGAGCAGCCCTCTGCAGCTCACAAGGTATTTTTAATTAAGAAGCTGTTTAATTTAAAAATGCCAGAAAATGGGAATTTTAGAGAGCATCTAAATTCCTTCAATGAGGCCAAAGATCAATTGAAATCGGTTGAAATTATTTTCACCGACGAAGTAAATGCCGGTGCCTTGCTTAGTACTATGCCAGAAGGTTGGCGATCAACGGTACAATCTATTTCCGCTTCTTTTGGGAAAAATAAAATGGTATTCTCGAAGTAGTAGACATGATCATGACGGAGGAGATCGAAGGAAGGAAGAAGGCCCTCCCACATCGGCATCGCATTAAATTTGGAGAGCAGAGGTAGAGAGGCGAAAACAGAGGCACTCAGCAGTGGAGATCTACATCGAGGAATGGTAGATCCAAATCCAGAAGTCGCCAATTCCAAACCAACAAAGGTAAAAATAAAATTGAATGTTGGAATTGTGGAAAATTGGGACATTTTAAGTCTGAGTGCAGGGGTCCGAAAAAGGAAGACGACGTGCATGGAAGTGCAAATGTCGCATCAGATGATGCTCTCATATGCTCTATGGAGAGCAAGACGGAATCTTGGGTGCTAGATTCAGGAGCTTCATTCCACGCTACCTCAAATAAAGAAGTGTTCGAGGATTATGTTGCGGGCAATCGAGAAAAGGTGTATCTCGGTAATGATCAGGCGTGCGACGTCGTTGGTCAAGGAACAGTACAGATCAAGCTCAATGGATCTGTATGGAGGCTGAAAGATGTGAGACATGTACCTAGTCTCGGAAAGAATTTAATTTCCATTGGACAATTGGCAAAAGATGGCTACGTGTCCACTTTTGCAGAGACACCTGGAAGATTTCCAAAGGAGCCATGACTATTGCACGGGGTAAGAAGCATGGAACTCTTTATACAACTATGAATGGAAATTGTTTCATTACGATTGCGAGTGCAAAAGACGACCCAAATCTGTGGCACCAAAGACTTGGCCACATGAGTGCAAAGGGAATAGAAGTCATGCATTTAAAAGGGAAGTTGCCAGGGGTAAAATCAATAGATATTGATTTGTGTGAGAGCCGTATTTTTGGAAAGCAGAAACGGTCGCTTCAAAAGGGAAGGCAGAACCCCAAAGGAATCAAAACTCGAATTGATTCACACAGATGTTTGGGGACCAGCTCCAGTTTCATCAATTGGAGGTAAGCATTATTTTGTTACCTTTATTGATGATCATTCCAGGAAAGTATGGGTATACTTCATCAGACGAAGTCAGTATTTGATACATTCAAAAGTTGGAAAGCGATGGTCGAGAATGAAACCGATTTGAAGGTCAAAAGGCTACGTTCGGATAATGGTGGAGAATATGAAGACACCAGATTTAAACGGTTCGTTATGAGAGCGGAATCAAGCTCGAGAGAAGCGTGCCCGGGGACACCACAACAGAATGGCATAGCGAACGGATGAACCGGACGTTGACCGAAAGAGCGTAAGTATGCGCATACATGCGGGGTTGCCCAAGCAGTTTTGGGCAGAGGCGATCAACACAAAGCTTACCTCATCAACCGTGGACCATCAACACCTCTAGAGTTCAAAATACCAGAAAGAAGTTTGGACGGGAAAAGAGGTTAGACTTTCACATTTGAAAGTATTTGGTTGTGTCTCTTATGTGCATATTAGTGATAATGCTAGAAGTAAACTTGATGCTAAATCACTAAAATGCACATTTGTTGGTTATGGTGGTGATGAATTTGGTTATAGATGTTGGGATAACCAAAATAAGAAAATCATTAGAAGTAGAGATGTTGTGTTTAATGAAAAAGTCCTGTATAAAGATAGAGACACGATCGAATCCACTAGTCAAGTGGATCATGAGCCTGTTTACTTTGAGCCCGATGATGTCCCAGGATAGTGCGGCCATCAAAACAAGCCAGAAACCTCAGGAGGAGGAAGTTACAGACAAGCCATTGAAGAGCCACAGGATCAAGTTCCTACATTGAGGAGATCCAGTCGACCGCATGTACCAAACAGGAAGTACTTAAATTATTTGCTGGCGACGATGGAGGAGAACCTGAATGCTATCATGAAGCATGTCGGGTAGAGGATGCGAGCAAGTGGGAGCTTGCAATGGAAGATGAAATGAAGTCTCTTATATCCAACCAAACTTGGGAGTTAGCAAAGCTACCGGTGGCAAGAAAGCTTTGCAAAACAAATGGGTGTACCGAGTTAAGGAGGAGCATGATGGCTCCAAGCGATATAAAGCAAGATGGTGGTTAAAGGCTTCCAACGAAGGAAGGTATTGACTACACTGAAATATTCTCTCCAGTTGTTAAACTAACTACCATTCGGTCGGTTTTAAGCATTGTAGCGAAGAATGGATCTACATCTAGAGCAATTAGATGTAAAGACAGCTTTTTCTCCATGGAGATTTGGAGGAAGAGATATACATGCAAAGAACCTGAAGGATTCACAAATGAGGGCAATGAAGATCCGGTATGCGGGTTGACCAAAAGCTTGTATGGTTTAAAACAAGCACCCCGACAAGGGTACAAGAAATTTGATGGTTTAATGCAGGATAATGGCTATCCGAGATGCAATGCCGACCACTTCTTGTTATTTCAAGAAGGTTGATTCCAGTTTTATTATCTTGCTACTTTATGTTGATGACATGTTAATAGCAGGAGCAAATTTAGATGAAATCAA
This sequence comes from Taxillus chinensis, assembly GCA_023512835.1. NCBI lineage: Eukaryota > Viridiplantae > Streptophyta > Magnoliopsida > Santalales > Loranthaceae > Taxillus > Taxillus chinensis. Next base: position 19,907,080 of record CM042084.1, read on the forward strand.
CAAGTTGAAAAAGCAATTGTCCAGTGAATTTAGATGAAGGACTTGGGTGCAAGAAAGCGAGATACTTGGAATGAGGATTAGCAGAGACGAAAGAAAGGTACCTTACAATTATCTCAAGCAGAATATATTTGTAAGATTTTACAAAGGTTTAGTATGGGAGATGCTAAACCAATGAGGACACCTCTTGCTAATCATTTCAAGTTGTCAAAGGAACAATGTCCAAAGACAGATGAAGAAGAGAAGGACTACATGGCTAAGGTTCCATATGCCTCGGCCATTGGAAGCTTGATGTATGCCATGGTGTGCACGAGACCAGGATATTGCTCATGCGATGGGGAGCAAGTGAGCGATTTATGTCTAATCCAGGAAAGCAAGATTGGGAAGCAAGAAAATGGATACTTAGATACCTGCGATATACTACTAACAAATGTCTATGTTTCGAAAAAGGTGATCTAAAGTTGCAAGGCTATGTTGATGCTTGATTTCGTTGGAGAAATAGACCACGGGAGGAGCACTACAAGTTATGTGTTCACGTTGGGGACTACAAAGCAGGAGCTGGAATTCTCAATCTGAGAAAATTGTGGCTCTATCTACAACTGAGGCAGAGTATGTGGCAGTGACAGAAGCCAGCAAAGAGTTTATTTGGTTACAAGGATTATTAGCAAGAAATGGGTTTCAAGCAAGAGACGGATGTATTGTACAGTGATAGTCGAGTGCAATACACTTGGCCAAGAATTCAGCATTTCATTCAAGGACCAAGCATATTGGACTACGTTATCATTTCATTCGATCATTATTGGAGGATGAAGTGTTAACACTTGTGAAGATACAAGGAGTAAGAACCAAATGATATGTTAACCAAATCGGTCACTACAGACAAATTAGAGTTGTGCGCAACTCTAATTGGTCACCAAGAATAGTTGCGTCGAAGGAGCTGTCTGGTGTGAAGACAGAGGGGTGGGGGGGGGGGGGGGGAGGGGGGGGGAGGGGGTTAGAAAAAGGAAGGGAGAGAGGGAGGGGGAAAAGGAAAGGGGTTGGGGAAAACAAATTTTTACCTGGGGGGGGGGGGGGGGGGGGGGGGGGGGGGGGGACCTTGATGGGGGTTTTTGGGGGGGGGGTTTTTTCTTTCCAAACAACCCCCCGCCGGGGGGGGGGGGAAAGGGGGGAGGGAAAAATAGGGGGGGGGGGGAGGGGGGGGGGGGGGGGTGGTTTTTTTTTTGGGTGGTTGGGGTTGGGGGTGGGGGGGGGGGGGTTGGGGGTGGGGTTTTTTCTTTGTTTTTAATAAATTTTCTTGGTTTTGGGGGGGGGGTAGTTTTGTACCCGCTAAAATTTGGTATTTTTTTTTTTTTTTTTTTTTTTTTTTTTTTATCGGTGGGGGGGGGGGGGGGGGGGGGGGGGGGGGGGGGGGGGGTGGGGGGGGGGGGGGTTTTTTTTTTTTTTTTTTTTTTTTTTCATCAAAGAGCACCGTGTGCAATTTTAGTCCTTACAACAGAGAGAAATTAAGGAAGAATATTGAAACTTTCATTGTAGGATGATATCAAACATAATCATAATGTTATTCAACTAAAAAAGTATAAGAAAAGGACCAATACAATGAAGATAATCTCAGCGAAAGGAGAGATGTTTCAGCCTGCGACTACATGTAACAGTAAGGCTCACAACTCAGACGTTTCATTCAATGTTCTTAATACGGGCAGTACACTGTCATGCAAAAACTACGCAGAACAGAAGGGCATGTTTCGTGTGTTACATGAGGTCTCTTGTACGTTTTTCCAAGTATAGAATGCAGTTAAATTCCAGAGTGGTGGACATGTTGATAAATTTGATGTTTTTAACTATCATGCTATTTTCTTTTATGTGTTAATGATATTAAGTCTATTTATTTTATGTTTGTTAATTTCCTCTCTTTTTGAAATTATAAAATGTTCACAAGTGTTCTGTATTCCTCCATCAGATTTGTACATGTCAGATATTTCTCGGTGTTCAAGTTCGTGTTTCATTATTATGTTTCCTAATATGGTCTTTAAATCTATATTTCATCCAGGGCCATGAAATTTCAATTGTTCATCGTGTGATCAAGGTAAGCACATGGGTGCAACGCCTTTCCAATTTGCTACTTCTATAGAATTTTATATATTAATTACACCAGTGAAAATTCTCTGAGTTCAGGGTACCAATTAAATTTTAATATCGTCTTATGGGTATGAAGTTGAGACTGTTAAACCTCGGTTGCCTGCAAATATATGAATAATATGATGCTGGTTTCTCCCAGTAATGTGTAGAATTGACACATGAGACTAGTAAAGTGAGACTTTATGTGAGGGTTAGTTTTCCCCTGAAGAAGTTGTATTTTCTGCCAAGGAGGCATAAATCTCCGTAGGCTAAATAAGTTGATCCCTAATGGGTGGACTGATTTAAATTGCCACTAGAGGCAAGTTTATGCCTCTTCTCAGTCACAAGTGCATAGATTAATATGCTTTCATAACTGTCGGGATTGCTTTTCTACTTCTTTCAAATCTTTAATTGTATATTACTCATGTAACTTTGTAATTCAACTCCGTTTAAAGCTGTTCCAAAGGTGCTGGTTTTTGTGTCTGTAGATATATCCCTGCATCTTCATTTAAACGTCTAGTGTTGAGTGCAGCCTGAGAGACCTTCTAGTTCTAGTGGAGCAAGAACTGTAGTGCTATCTAGTGAACTGACGGTGCCGAGTTGCAAGAAAGATGAGTTCTTATTTTTGTGACTTTGGTTGAATCGCTCTTGGAAATTGGAATCCCCTCGCCTGTTACGAGCGTTGCTCAGGCTGTCCACACGACGACCTGCAAAGGCTTTTCCCTGCCAACCATACCGCAAACAACGACAATTGATTGCGAGCACCGGTCATCGTACGTAAGAGACATCACGATTCATGCTTAATCATTAGTTTGTTGTTGTTGTTGTTGTTGTTGTTTTTTTTTTTGTATACAGAGAATGAAATACAAATAAGACGCAACACCAGACCAAATGTAGTCTGGGTTTACTGGCACAACTGGAGGAGCAGCAGCTACAGGTCCTCCAGCAAGAAGAGCATGCCCGCCGCGTCCAACATTGAGAGGCCTACCGCCGCGCCACCCGCTTCCTCCGCCGCGGGGAAGAAGTTATCATCGGCAGGCAACGACAACTAATAATTGGGAAAAATTAAATAAATGTGATAGTGAAATTATAAATTTTTTAAAAAGCTTTTGAAATTGGTTTTGAAATTTATGTGTGCAGCGAAGCATACACACCTATCTATGGGGGCATGGGCAGCGAACCCAAATAAATGCATGAGTCCGGTTGGCTCACAGTGAGCCCTTACAGTACTAGAAACAGAGTTTATTTTCATTTATTTAAAAAAAATTATAAAATCTTTCCTTCTGATATTTAACTTGTATTGTTAAATTTATATAGTGTTTATTTTTTATAATTATTAAATTATAAAAAATATTTACATCATCTATTTTTTTCATTTTTTCAAAATAAACAATAAAAATATTATTTTAATAATATAAAAATAATTAAAAAAATCTATCTTTATGTTCGTATAGAAAATAATATTATTAGAGCATTTTCTATGATCTCTTTAAATATGGCACTTTAAAACAAACAAAAGTATTTCTTTTTTTATTTTAATAATATAAATATATTTTTTAACCTCTCAATGTTAACTATTTATTCATTAAAATATTACTTTTAAAATATTTATTTATTCTTCTAAATGTAAAAGTAAATGTATAAAGAGTAATAGAAAAAAAATATAGTGAGAGAAAAAAAATATTGTTTTAATAAATAAAAAATGAATAGTTTTGATGAGTTAAATTTAAAGAGTCAGAGCATCCGTCATAAACTCTTTATTTGTATTTTTTGTTAATTTGAAGAGCTAATTTAACAAAAATACCTAAAAATAACACTTTTAAAATTCTTTATTATAATTAAATTTTTAACCAAATGAATTGTTATATTTTAAATAGTTCAATTTAAAGAGATTATAGTTAATGCTCTTACTATTTACTTTCTTAAAAATTTGATTATGATAAAAAAGTTTGAAAAATATAATTTTTATATATTTTTGTTAAATTAGCTCTTTAAATTAAAAAAATATAAATAAATAGTGTATCGTGGATGCTCTTAATGATCATATGCCTATGTGTTGATTTTATTTTTTTAAAATTTTTTAATATCAATTTAATAGAAATAGTATGTCAGCGCAAATTAACAATACAATTTACGTCCAAATAAAAATTTTCAAAAAAAAAAAAACATTCCGTGAAGAGAATCTTGCATGTTGAACGCTTTGGCATGCTTCACTCATGCCATATCGCCAGACTATGTGGTTCGAATTGCCCGTGGTCCTCCAACCCTTACCCATTATTTATCTCAACTCACTGTGTGTTAATTTATAAACCAATGAATCAAAATTAAATTTTATTTAACATATTTTGACAGTCAAAATCATAATTTATTTCATCTTAAAGGTGTCGAAATCATTATAGGCCGGCCCAAACTCCGAAACCAAACACTCACTTATTTATCGTGTTAACAAAATTGACTAAATTGTAAAAGCACCATAGCCACTTTAAATTTTGCTCTTCAAAATAATCAATTTTTTTTTATTTTAATAATCTAAACATACTTTTTAGTCTCTCTATTTTAACTATTTATCAATTAAAATATTACTTTTTAAATATTTATTTATTCTTTTAAATGTAAAAGTAAATATGAAAAAAAAATAGAAAAGTAAATATGGTAATAGAAAATATAATATTTTAATAAATAGAGAGTGAATAGTATTTGATTAAATTTAAATAGTTACTATTTATTTTGTTAAAATTTTGGTTATAATAAAGAGTTTAAAAAGTATAGTTTTAATGTATTTTTATTAAACTAGCTATTCAAACTAACCAAAAAATACAAATAAAGAGTTTATAGTGGATGCTCTAAAACAAGGGTTTAAAATTTGAAAGTTAATTTTGCAAAAGCAAAAAAAATAAATTCCTAAACACAACATATTAACAAATTTGATTAAAATCATAATTTTAAGTGAAACCAAACACTCACTTGTTCATCTAAAAATTACAAAATTACTACTCACTTTTAGTAGCCATTTTCAACATGTACTATCATACTTTTTCATTTCAATTTTAATTACTTACCATGTTTTGGACAATTATTGTTACTATCGGGTAGTTTATAGTAAACTAAGTGAAAAATTGACATTTTTAAAAACAAAAAAGAAGGCAGGAGAAAAAACTTTGCCCTGTTGTTTATGCATGCCTACTTTGTTGGGTTTCTAACTTTTATTATTATTTTAAATTTGTTCAAAGTTAAAGTAAATAATTTTTTAATAATATTATATATTTATTTGCTCAATTTAAGACTACATAAAATAAAATATACTTTTAGCAGACTCATCATTTTCGAGTGTATTTTTCTTTTTCTTTTTTTTTTTTTTGAATTGCTACACTTATTATATATGGCTATAACTTAATAAATTAATATTTGATATATCTTATTTTATAGATCTTAAAGTGTAAATATATATTTAAAAAAGTTAGATGTGAAAATATAATAATTATATAAACATTATTCTTCTTAAAATAAAATAAAAAATGGTATTTTGGTGTGGAGGTGTGGGATGAGAGGAGAATAACAGTAGGGGGAGGAGGGTGGGATTAGTTTTATTTGGAATTTCAAAGTAGCCATTTCAATTCCAATAAAACTAGCCAAACAGCTTTTTTTTCGGAAAAAATAAGTAAATGTATATTATTAAAATAGAAAAAGACATCAAACAAAGTATTCCCCAGCTTTATTTCTCTACATCTTTATAATTTAATTATTCACAAATATCTAAGCATTGGAAAAAAAACAATTTAATTTAAATTTTGTTCTGTTATATTAAATTGGGCTATCTCAAAAAACATATTTATTTAATTTTCCAAAATAAAATAACAATCCCCCCTTCTTATTTTACGTTATTCAAATTTCAACCTAGTATTTTTTTTAAATACTGTAGAAAGATGCGTATAAGTATTAAAATTTTGCGGGTATTATTTGAAAATTTACCCTCCTCCTATCATAACTATATATACCGAAAATACCACATTGTTCACGTTGGTTGGTAGACCGTGTAGAATTAATTTTTAAAAATAAACATTATCCGTGAATATAAATAATGATGAATTTGTTCAAATCAATTTGTGGGTTTCGATTTATATTTGTCGAGAAAGGAGCCAAACGTTTCTATTTCCGAAGCTGCGGCTGCCACCACACCATGGAATTCCACTTGGTGCCGTGACCGTGTGGCTCGGGTTTTGATATGTGCGTTTTCATTTTCATTGCTAGTGCCCTGCAACCGCATCCCATATATTTCCCATAATCAATATATGCGTACGTATCTGTTGTTTGCTAATAATATATATATATATATATATATATATATACATACACACACACACATATATATGATTCTAGTTTTCTGCACCAAAGGGGCAAACATGTCTCAGAATGTGTTTCTAATTTCCAGGCATGTTCAGTTTTCAATAATATTGGAGCAGAATACCAAGAAATCAACAACAAAAAGACGTCTTCTTCTATCCAGCATTACTTGCGTACATCACTTTTTAATGGGCATGGTGTAATTATCGAAATTTGACCTCTATTTTGTTCTCTCTTTTTTTTTTTTTTCTCGTCTGATCATCAAACCCGGATCAGATCAGCTTACACTACCCATGCACGCATTCAAAGTTTAAGCTTTGTTCAATTTTCCTGTACCGGAACCTTCTTCAACATGAACAGAGATTTTTAATGGGCTTGGATTCATTCTTGCTATTTACATGGAGATGAGTTTGTGGGTTTGAGTCATTCGATCAGATGTCTACGTTCGTATGAACATTATTTACAAGGCCGCTCGCCTCGCTTCATTTCATAAGTTCACTGTGCAGTGCTGCCTTTAAAACTGTTCCTCCGTAGACTCACAGCACACAGTGATTGAAATGGGAGCACATGCAGTGTAAATTTATAGAGCCCCGCGCTTCTTTTTTTTTTTTTTTTGAGGTATGGTGAAAAATATTGTAAATGTGGTAATAGCGTATTGTTAATTATATATCATTTTGAAAAAATAATAATTATATTAACCATCATCATCATGATGATGATAGGTAGGATATGCAAATATGGGCTCCTTTTTGTCGCCTCAAAAGTTCCCATTTTCTAAAGGTAGCACCAGAGAGAAAATAGAGGCTGCCTTTGAAATTTCAATAGAAAGGGTGCGCGATTTCAGGAAATCATCAACTCTGAAGCCGACGTGAATGAAGTGAAGCATACACGTTGTGGGATTTAAAAAAATAAAATAGGAAAAATGATTTGTTATCTCTCTAAACAGAAATAAAATAAAATGTGGCTGTCATGCATTCAAACTCTCGATAGCATTGTCATAATTTAAATACACTACTCCATTTTGCGGCGGGAAATATTAGAGAAATCATTCATCTCTTATTGATTGATGATTGCCATATATTTCCAAATGATTTGTCTTGTTTTAGTAAATATTTATCCAAAGCATCCTAGGTTTGAGGTAGCCCAATATTGAATAGAAGAATTAAAACCATATTTTTAGGGACATGTGATCCTAAATTGTATGAAAACTGGAGACTCAGTTTTGCACTATAATAAAAGAGGAGCCAAAAATGTATATAACAGCCATAAAGTACAAACCTTTAGCATCCTATCATAATTTATTAATCGTCCAAAAATTAAAAATAGTGCCTATGCCTTTTCTATTTAGTAGTCCCATAGTTCACATATATATATATATTTTTATGTGTGGGCACGTTATCACTTTGTCCGCCAATGGTGTGGGGTATGCTAATCAATGTGGACTTTCTATGTGCACATATATACAGGAGAAAGGGGAGTGTTCCCGACCATGAGATATGGATGAGCGGCAGAGCATACATTTCTAACCATTTTGATCACTCGTTTGTATTGTTGTATGTTAAACGATAAAGTATAAATGAATTAACAAGAAATATAAACATACATATTCACGTGGTTCAGAAGCAATGTCTTAGATATATCCACAGAACAAAAAACAGAAGATATTATTAATTTTCATGAGTTACATATCATATCTCTCCTGCAGGGCGGAATCGAAAAGTCACCCTTGAGGGGTTAAAAATCAAAAAATTTCGTTGGAGAACCAAGAAGTCTGATTTTTATTGGTGAAAATATATAAATTTTTTTTTTCAGAAAGATAAATTTTTATTAAGAAATATAAAACTTTTCAATCGGAAAGATAAATTTCTACAGTAGAATACAAATATTTCCAATTGAATAAAAAAAATTGATATGGAAATAATATTTTCATATCAAAATTTTTGAGGTATATACCTGAAACATGGCTAGTTCCGCCACTGCTCACCTGGCCTTTTGAGGAATATACCTGTCTGAGGGACTCGGTTTATTAGATAACAAGCGGTAGATACTATATATCTCTTCCCATAACCTTCTGGCCAATCTAGTATCAAAGTGGATGCACCTAACTCTCTCTATTAGCGTACGCTCTACTAGTCCTTTCTGTTGTGTTATACCTTTGTTTGTGTGATGCCTAGCTATATATATCCCTGAATCTTTACAGAACTCATTAAAAGTAGACCAATAAATTCTAGACAATTGTTTTTCTAATGTACCTTCTTACAAAAATTACAGACATCATTAGGTTTGGGACCCTTCAGACCTAACTTATTGAATTTCTTCTTCCACTAGTTTTCCTGTCCCTTACCTCTATTGGCCATTAGACCAACAACCCAATTATATGTACTTGTACTAGCCACCTTATGGCGCTATTCTCTTGAGTGAAGTAACGATCTTACTTCTTTCAAGATATTGTCTTTTCCAATAATAAAAGACTGCACAAATTAAATTTTCATATGACAATGGTAAAATCACCCATATAGATAGAGCTTAATCATCATCCTCTATTTTAATAGCCATACCACATAATTTTAATAAAATTGTGTTTAATTGATTTGAGTGATTTCGTATAAGAATACCTTCAAATATTCGTAAGTTAAACAATCATTACTTCATAAGGAACTTGTTGGTTAAATATTTCATGTATAAATTTGAAAGTTTTAACTGTAGACCAACTGTGGTAGTTTCCTCTATGATTTCTGTAATAATATCCTCTATATGACATATATGATCATTGTATGTGTGCCTTCTCCTCTAGGATGGCCATCTAAGTGGTTTTTATTGGATCCTTTAAATTATTTACCAGCATCACCCATAGCCCTTGGTGCTTCAACGAGCGGACATCTCGATTTGTCATAAACTTACATTATTTTTTCATGTAAATTTATTGATCTTCACATATTTAGCAAACAATTTTTTCACTAGATTTCACAAACCTAGATAGATCCAGTTCTTATGAATACATACTAGGATTAAAGTTTAGTTTATATACTACTCCCTGAAATAGATTATACCGTAGCTCACTGACTAGACAGTGAAACTCCCATCATTTCTTTGACTGCAAGGAACTAGATTCAAGCCATACTAATCTTATAGTAGATGTACGTATGACAGTATACCCTTCATATTTGTTCAGTTGTCTATAACTATTACTTCTAGTAGGCCCTTCCACTCCCTCACTCAATGCCCATGTGCATATTTTAACATATATATAATCTGTTTAAAAAAAAAAGGAAACAGAAAGAAAGAGCATAAAATTACTATTTTTTTGATATGTAGTAAGTTTGAACACCGAGTAAAGGTGAAGTTTTGAATATATATTGGAAGACCAAGTTACAATGAGGGGAAAATGCAGGAGATAAGGACATTACAGGAAAAGAAACCTATAGCAGAGAGGTTTAGGGGACTGGAAGGAGATAGCAGGAAATGGGGAAGGGTAATTTGCTCCTTTCATATATTTTCCCTATATATGTAACTCCATACACAATCTTCAGCTTTTAAATCAATTTGATCGATGTCAACAAGCTTTTACTTAGGTTTACTTTGCTGTCCGTTGGCTTAACTTTGCCCCATATAATGCTACAAATGATCTTACAGGAAAACTGGAGTCACATTTCACATGGCCATGCAGGGTAAAAGAAAAGTCGCTGATAGGGAAAGAAAATAAGCATCCTCAAAGAAACAAAAAAAAAAAAAAACCATGCCGCAGCATCCATTCACATGACGTGTGGCCCACAAACATTTGGCATTGATGTGGCACTCCCCCCCCCCCCCCAGAGTTTAGTTTAGCTCCTAGGCACCTAAAAAAACCCGAATCCAAATGACAGATTCAAGCTTTTAGCAAAAAAAAAAAAAAAAAAAAAAAAACATTTACACTGTCTGATGATGATATTAGAAACATTAGAAAGGCAAGATAAAAATAGGAAGAGGAGAGAAATGGAGAAACAAGGGGGAGGGGCACACTAGCCGATAAACCAGCCCTCTACGACCGACCCATATTTCTATTTGCACTGTCCATCATCATGCTATGCTACACACCCCCTACTACAAAGCCAAAGCCAAAGCCAAACCTCCACTCTACCCATCCCAATACAAATCCACCAGACACTGCTTTTCAAACAAATGGGAATCGAATAGAGACAAACCCCTGAGCCCCCCTCCCCTGTTTTTGCCCTACACTGTCACTGCCCCCGATTATGTTTTCCAATGGGCCCCTCCTCCCTTTCCCCTGCTCCTCCTGGCCGCTGCTGCCATCAAAACCAGAAGAAAAAAAAAACAGCCCCAAACCGTCTCGTACTGCTTGTCGCTATCTTGCGCCCGACGCCCCTCCACCCCTGCCCCGCCCGCTGCTATAATATTTAAATTTTTTAGTTTTTATATTATATATATATATATATAATACATTGGTCCCCACTGCTTACGGAGAAATTAAAATTAATAATAAAAATAATAAATTAGAATCTGGCGTTCTCGAAGCCGTGCAAGTCGCTGACTCGGTTCAGCGACTTCCTCATGACGGCCACCTTAGCCAGCTTCTCCGCTGCCCGCCAAGCAGATGTCGGCGTCAGCTGTTCCTCCGCGACCCTCCCCAGCCGCGCTGGCCGGAGGCGATGCCGGCGCCGATTCAGCTCGGCCAGCTCGGCTTCCAGGCTGCGGACGAACTCCTCGGCCCCCGCCGGACCGGTGGACTGCTGCAGCAACGCACGGGCGGAGGAGAGCAGGTGATGCGCCGCGGTGAACTCCGCCCGCTCCACCAGCCGCCTCGACTCGGCCACGGCGCGGGTGCTGACGAACACGTTTCTCAGCCGCTCGATGCCGGGCCCGGACGATCTGACGGCGCGGGGACGGGGCACCACCAGGGCTTGCTCCGCGCCGTAGTGCACCTCGTGGGAAAACGGATCCCTGTGGGAGCATCGTACGGATAGAACGTGCTGGGTCCCACTCGCTGGCGTGGTGGGGGCCTTCAGCTCCACCAGCACTTCTCTCTCCTCGTCCGCCCGCAGGTCCCCGATCCGAATCGAACCCGGACCGAAACCCGTGGGCCCACGGCCCGTCGTGGAATATACAGCGGGAATCTCCGACGGAGCCGATCCAGGTGCTACCCGTATGTGGACCCCAACATCATGAAACGCTACCCTCAATAGCCCGTTGACGCGTTCCGCGAAAGCCTCCTCCCACGCGCCGCCGTCGCCCAGTCCCAACACGTGGACCGGAATCTCCTGGTGGGAGGAGCGCGCGGATAACAGTAACACGGCCGGCGTCGCGTTCCCAGCACGGTCGGGGTCGCTCCGCGCGTCGGAGATGAGGAAAATACTGGCGGCGGAGTTCCTCTCGCGGCGGTCGTCGAGGACCTTCGCGGCTTTCTTCAGCGCGTCGCCAGCGAAGGCGCCACCTCGGACGGGGACGAGTCCATCCACGACTCGCCTCGCGACTCGGCGGCCAGCTGACGTCATCCGCCGCAGTGGCAGGAGGCGTTTGGAGGTCGCCGAGAAGGCCACGATGGAGAGGCGGTCGGTGGACGACAGGGACGAAATCACCAACCTCATAGCCCGTTTGAGAGCCTGAAGCTCGGCGGCCGCCACGTCCGCTACCGCGACGAGATCGATCGGTGCACGGCGGGGGGCGTTCAGAACCGACGTCTCCGGTGGCGGGGTTCTCAGTTTCAGCAAGGCGGCGTAGGTCTCCGATGTTTTGCCGGATGAGACGATGGCGACATCCGGCGAAAACATCGCAATGGGATGTACCACATTGGAAGGTTTGTTGGGAAGGACGGCGGGGATGAAGAATCCTTGAAACTCGTCGTCGTCATTGTCGTTCTCGTCGGATTCCGGAATGGGATTGAAGCGAGCGCCGGAGGTGGGAGACGACAGAGGTTCGTCGTCATCGTAGACTTTCAGCTCATAGCCCTTCGCCGTCGGCGGCGGCGATTTCGAACACTGACTGCTGTTGTGGTTGTGTGGATCTGGAATCGAAGACGGACGCGGAGGTTTCATGGGAATGGAGAGGAGCGGAATCTCATTCCAGATGGTACCGCAGGTGGGGCAGACGAGCTCCGGCAACTTGGCGACACACGGGAAGTGAAACGCATGGGAGCACTCCGCCGTGAAAATCGCCGTCCCCTGCCCGGCCTTCACGCTCTGCAAACAGATTCCGCACACACTCTGCAAACAAAAAAAAAAACACGGCAAAAAAAATATATATATTAACGATCCGCCTGACCTGACCAAACAAAGACCAGAAGTGGCGGGGTAGTAACCGCACAAAACAGACACACAAGCTGGTCACTAACCTTGGAGGTTCGGGCGAAGGTGGATTTGAGCAACGCAAATGCCGACGGCGAGCGAGGAGACGCGGGATTCGATCGGGAGAAAAGCGGCGGACACTTGGTCTTGGAAGCTGCCACCGCGACTGCCACTCTGTCCGCCTCCGCGGCCGTGGTTCTGCACCGGAGTTTAGGGCTCGCGGCGGCGGCCTCGACGGTTAGGCGAGGCGTCACAGGCGCGGGTGGGTTTGAAGTTGCAGAGAAGAAGCTGAATTTGGCACCACCGAATCGGGGACTGCGAGTGGCTCCGGTTCGACCCGCGGCAACATTGTTGTTGTCGGAGGGTGAAGAAATGTGGGGTGTGCGGTGGCGGCGGGTGCAGCTTTGATCATCACTGGGGACGGAGGTGCAGAAGGCTCGTCTCCACCCAACCATTCTCACACCCAAAACCACGATTTTGGAACTCACAAATCAAATCGGACGAGGAGGGAGGAAGTAGGAAGAGGAGGTGGGATCTCGATATATGTATATCAAATATGGTAAGAGCCCAGTGGCCAATGGTTTTTATCTTCTTCTAAAAAGGTCACTTTACAAGGTAACAGAGCCTCTCTCTCTCTCAACAGATACATACATACATATATATATATATATATATATATCACTGACACTGCCAAACCATTTTGAAAAAAACAACCTTTTTTCTCAATCTCTCTCTCTCTCTCTCTCGATGTTCGATGCGTATGACATGGGAGGAAGATCCCAGAGGAGCTTTTATGAATGAAAATGAATTGTTTAAAGCGAGAGCTGGCTGCTTCGGGTTGCGTCCTTTCCACACAGACCCAGTAGGGAAGGGGAAATTTAAAAAGTAATAATAATAATGGTAGATTTTTACCTGCAGTAACAAGTCAACGCGGTTGTTCCAATCGGGTCGAATCTTTTTTGTTCATCGGGTCACCCCGCCCACCGTCTTTGGTACGAAAATATTCAATTATTAGTAGGAACAGTAGCGTCGACACTACACCTGTAGTTGGCCCATTTGGTAGTCCCGACCGGGCTAGCTAATTAATAATAATATATTTTTATTATTATTATTAATATGTTTACACTACTTGTTTCTACTTTCAAACAAACACGAGCGAGCAAGCGTATCCGGCGGGTGGATTGACCAATCTCGCGACGAGTCCAATCATGCTCGGAGCATTTCATATTGCAATAATCTTAAAAAAAACAAAAACAAAAACAAAAACAAAAAAAACAGCAACATATATATATATATATATATGCTCCGTCGAGATAAGATGTTTACCGTTAATTATTGTTATTGTTATTATTAGGATGTAGGATGAGGTGACGAGCAGGCTCACTTGGCACGTACATGGCCACACCCGGTCTCGCCTCCACTGTATTTATTATAATGGGAGCGCCATTAATGAACCATCCTGATCGGACGTGACCGACGTCACGGGGTTCCTAATAATGCACGACACGATTGAATCTTCCATTAAAAATGCCACACCTTACCTTAATAAAATAAATGTAAGTAAATTTTGTTTTTTTCATGGTGTATTATTAATTATTATATGTACCCACACCACACTTGAGAGAAAACCATGTGCCCTACCCAAATGAAGACGGATAAGGTTGTACCCGACCCTGTCCCGTCGCCGTTCTAGTGGTGGACACGGACACGGGACCCAGATTTTTGGTTTCCCACTTAAACCTTGGCCTTGCAAAACAAGTACGATGCTTTGCTTTTGTTTATTTGTTTATTTATTTCTCTCTGACTGGCGTCTGGCAAGAACGGCACACGCTGCATCGGCATCGCTGAGTGACGCAGTACTGGGCGGGCGGTGGTGGTGGTGGTGGTGGTATTGAGGGGGTGTTAACATTTAATGGATGCATGGCTCCGGATTTATTGTCTGTTCATCACTCACCCACTGGCCACTGCCCTGTTTGGGTGCATGGGCGTGGTCATCAGGGCATGGAACCTTCAAATTTTGTTTCTGATTTACTGCTCTATTTAATTACTTATTAATTCTACTCATTCATGCGTAAACATCAGGATACTATGTGGCATCACAAGTTTCTATTTTTCACAGATAGACTACTGCGCTCTATAATTTATATCATAAAGATTATGGGACAATCGATGAGATGTTCCAGTTAGATTGGCCCATCTCAGTCCTCCTTGCTTCCACAGTTGCACGGAAAAGGACTCCTTATAAAATCAGTTTGACTGCCAGCTCAATTCATCACCAACACCAAATTTATATATATATATATATATATCTATATTAAAATCGAAGTTGCATCCCACCTTTGCATGTTACTATATATATATAGTTTAGGTGATTGTATAAATTATTGAATATGAATCTATTTTATCATATTTAAAGTTTTATGTGTATATTCATAATTAAATTAGATATGCTATATATGTATGCCTTTGACAAAATACATAAATTTTTTCAAAACCAATGGAAATTCTAACCCCCCCCCCCCCCCCCCCCCCGTCTTGTGTTTATGTATGCTATATATTATTTTTGCTATATAGGTTTATGTATTTATTTTTAAAATAAATAATGTGTGTGTGTATAAAAACAATAGAGTTTTGTCCACAATTTTTTTAAAAAAAAATCACAATAAAATCAATTTAATTGAAATTAATTGATTAAAAATAGAAGCATGCTTTTAAAAGATCACAAATATTTTTTAAAATATTTTGTATACATTAATAGAAATACAGTACAAACATATTGTTAAAATAATTGGAAAACAAGAAAAATCACATAAATGTGTTGTTTTTTTATTTGTTTTATTATATATTTATATAAAATATACTATTAAAATTTCCATATTATAAAATATGCTATTAAATTGCCATATTTTGTCCAAAAAATTAAAAATTTAAAACATTACTTACCTAATTAAACTAGCAGTAAACCCAATTAGCCATCCAATCTTCCCCGCGAATAAACTGGTAATGATAAAATCTACGGGACGGCACTCCTGTTATTCTCTTCTTCAATATACACTACGGCCTGATATTTTATAGAGCAAATACAACTTTACTTTATGTGTTGTGGTTATGATTTGTCTAAATTTATGTTTTCTAATAGGCTAACCGGTAGTTCGGATCTAATGTTTATTACTATTAAATAAGATACTAATTTTTAAACATTTTATATAGCATAAACGTTTAAAATAGATTAATCATGCATTTCATTTATTTAATTATAGCATGACTACATTAGTTATTATGGTAGTTCACTGTAGCAATTTTATAGTTAAAGAACATCGAATTTGAACTGCTGAAAACAGATACACCAATACTAATTACAAGTATTGTAATTTAATAAGATATTAATCCGTTTAAAAAAACTCGCTGAAATTGATTATAATTTGTCTATCATATTTGTTAATGGGTTGATGGCAATTAACAATTTTGATTGATATAATTAAGTTGTGTATCTTGATCATATTTATTAATGGGTTAATGGTAATTGATGATATTAATAACGAATTTAAACTTAGTTATAAAACTAGATATTATATAATATCAAACTAGTTTTAAATTTAATTGGGTTAAAAGTACTGGATGATATTTTGTTTATATTTAAAAATTAAAATAATATTGAAACCGAGTAATTTGAAAAAAGAAAAAAAAGGTTTGCATCATATAGGCATGTATATAATATAGTTTTAATAATAACTTCAGTAAAAAACTAAACTAAAATTTAATAAATTTGACAATAGAATTTTAACATAAAATTGCGTTAGGAGTAGAGTATATACATATACAATATAAGATGCACATTAATTATATATAACTTAAAAATATGTATTTATATGTTATATTATTTATATATAACAAAAGTACGAGTAGAATAAGGTCAGCCCTTACTTGATCATTACCTAATACCTATTTAGAATGAGTATTAATATAAAATATTGAATCGGGTATCATATATTAACCGTAGTGAAGGATCAAATGGCCATTTCCGATCCACTCGCCAGCAAGTGGGTGAATAGTTACTGGTGTGTGTTGGGACAACTAGAGAGTATAATGTGTGATACTAGAGCTAATTACGTTTAAGTAGAGATTTACGTTTCCCGTGATCCTCTCCATACTTCCTACCTACGCATAAAAATTCTTTACCAAATGTAAAAGCATAAAATATTACTTCAATATTACCCTTTTCATACTTAGAGAATAATATAATTACTTTACTTGTGAAGAGCCATCATTTACTTTATATTATATAATTTTTTTTCTCTTCATAATTATTATCCCTTCAAATATTAATAAATAAGGTAAAAAGTTTAAATTTTAAAAAATATTATTTTAATTATAAAAGATAAAATAAAGATAAATTTTATAGTTAAAATTTTGAAATGATTATTCTTAAGAAGTTATTGAAAATATTATATTGATAAATTGTTATTTCATTATATTTTTTGTAATAGAATCATTTATGAAAGCATTTACTTTTAGTGTCATAAATTAATACTATTTTTCATGATAGGTAACAATAAAGTATTGGTATTTTAATTAATATATTTTATGGATTAAAAACGAAAATTTTAAGTAAACCATCAATTCCTCCCAAATCAAATACATTAAATCATTAATAATGCTATGTTGATTAGCCGCCAGTGCCGTAATGCCTTGATCCCAATGGAAAAGTAAAACAAAATAAAAGATCACGGAACATGATGAGAACTCCAGACATCATTGTCTAAATGATTCGTCACCTGTTAACTATCCTTTTTCATAATAAAGTCAAATCAATTTAAGTAATCTGTTGCATTTATGACAGCTTACAACTTTAATTAATTGCTGTAATATGCAGCCTACCTACTGTGTCATTATGACTACTGCAACAACTCTGAAACTGTTCAGATCGAGAATTGTTTTTTAAACGTTAAATTCTACAACAATAGTCAATAGATGGAGCTTTACAAATAAACTTCTGAAAGATTTTTTTAGTGACAAATATTAATTTAAAACAAATAAAAATAACAAAGCCAGTTAAGGTCACAATATGTAAATTCACTGAATTGTGTGCAAGCATACACGATATCTCACAAATCCAACATCGGATATCTAAACTGGAGCATTTTTACCGGACTTTAACATATTGAAAAGTTATTCAAAAGAGTTCAAAACATCCTACAAAAAGAGTTCTTCATCTTTAAAAAAAATTAAAAACTTTTTACCCTTAAAAATGAAAAGTAAAATAAAGAAAATAGTATTTGTAAACATTAAAAACATTTTTTTTGCCATGTCAACTTGGGAAACAGCAAAAACATTGCTTTATTACTAAAAAAATGTTTAACGTCATAATAATTACCTACATAATTATTCTCATGAAGATATTAGAGTAATAAATTAAATAATATAATAACAGACTATAAAATGAATCTAACACATTATGGCCAATTAAATAAAGCCCATAATGGAAAGCAAAATGCAGAGACCAGTCCTCTGCATGTGACAGGTCACGGTCGTGTGTTGTCACATCACACTTTAAAATACACTTAAATAGTTAAACTATTGTTACTAAAAATATGTAATGGTCAACCGTTAATATAAACATTCATGACTCAACCGTTTCAACGTAGCACAATGTGGAGCACTCCACCCGGAAGACCAGCAATTTGGACTTCGGGTTTGAGTGTTAAATATAAAAACACCCCTTTTTGGGAGGAAGACAAGCAATTTGGATTTCGGATTTGAGTGTTAAACATAAAAACATGTAAGGGTGTGTTAAAGTAGATATTATAGTGAGACGAGTTTAGAACGGTTCATTTCTATTTTGAATTTATTTATTTATAAAAATTATATTTTAAATTTATCTAAAATCTGATTATGTTGACTCGAAACTCATCTTTATATAGAATTAGATTCGGACAAGTAATCTAATAAATTTGCTAAATTACTTTATATAAGCGGTTCTATCCTAAATCTGTCTCAAACCCTCACGGATCGAACATATTTTTTTCAAACCCATCTCGAAACTAATTATACCTAATTCAAATCTATCTTATTATGAACAGGACAGGTACCCAATATAATCTCCCATTGTCATCCCTAAGTTTGACATGCAAGTAATACGTACTTTCTCAATTTCTTGATTAATTATTATGAGCTATCTTATAAATTGTTTGTCTAACTTTAAAAAAAGTAATGAATTATTTTAATCTCATTTTATTAGCAGCTAAGAGATTTTTCAAACTACAAATTGAAAGGGAATTCACTCAATACAACGAATACGAAAATGTGATAATTTATAAATACGAGTGCTTTTTTTTCCTTGTGGAGCATAACAAATATGAATACATTGGGTAATCTTTTAGAGTTATTGATAACATCATCATCAAAATGTTTTCAAACACTTTTTATGACTATGGTAGCAATAACATAGTCAAAAACACATATTTATCTAATAATTGATAATTACATAAATCAAATGAAAAAGATATACTGGAAATATATTTTCAAATACCATAATTTTTTTAATTACAAACGAAGATTATAATTACAACACATATTTCTCAAATATCAAATTTATTTCAAAATATAGAGTTCAAAAATTATAACCAAATATATATTTTTACACATAATCGTATTTATATATTCTCGAATGTCAAATTTATAATCAAAAGAAAGAGCTGAAGATTCCCAACTTGAACATCTCCAATGCTAACAAGCTAAATTAACTAGGTAAAATTATATTTAACTTTCTACAGTATCATTTTAGCTAATGATACTTCAATGCTACATCATCTATGTTTTTACTTAAATTTAAAAATTTTCAATCTACTCATGTCTCCCTAAATCTCATATCTCAAATTCCAAATTAAAACAGCAAACGCTTCATAGGCATGCCCTTCCCTTGCATAGCCCGCGGTGATGGACGTCCACGAGGACACATTCCGCTCCTCCATCCAAGAAAGCACCCCATAAACCAAGTCCGTCCGGCAACACCCCACCCTTCTTGAGCTCCAAATTCAGGATTTTCGTTTAGGATATTTGTCGAACACCTTGCGTGCATTCTCAGCGCCGGAGCAGTGTTGCAGGCCGAAGCAGCACTTTCCATCACAGAGGAGGAAAAGAAAAGACATGCATATGCTTCATCGATAAGATTAATCTTGCTTTGCCAAATTTCAACGATCCAAAAACAGACCAAGAAACGTTTTTAAAAAACAAGCCCCAATAATTATCACCGCAAGAACTGAATGTAAGAAAATGGAAAACGATCACCAAGCTTGACATGGATCTTGTAATGGTAAATTTCAAAGCCCCACCAAAAACGACTAAAATTAAAGCTCTAAACTGCATGCATGCCTCAGTTGTTGGCAGAAGGAAACCTTTTACTTTAGCTTTTGATGTATTGGAAGCTTCTAAACATCCCAAAATAACCCAAGATTTAAGCAGTAGAAGTAATTAATCTAATTCTAAATAATTAACCTAATAATTACAATAAAATCATAAAAGTATCTAATTAACAATAAACGGACCTTTGAATTGCATAATTAATTGGGAATCCTAAAATAGAATATTAATTAAAAAAATATTAGGGTGTAACCAGATCAAGATACATTGCCCCTCCACAAAGAAGAATAAATTATATCACTCCCGTGCAAATAAAGGTAAAAATCTTAATATTAGGAAATGGGGCAGAGAAGCTCTAATAGTTACTATTAGAGCTTTTTTTTTCTTGCATAAAAGTTCATCACCAAATAACTCCCCAGGCAGACCATTACATGGGCATGGGCATATTTCTGCAGCATCACTAGACTGGATCAGAACTCTTCCAGATATTAAATCATCATATATATATATCTGCAACCGAAATTTTAGAGTGATCAAACTTCCGTAGACACCCACTGAATTTAATAAGGATTAATAATGATGCGGGGGGGGCTGGGGGCGGGCGCCTGGTGCGGGAGGGTCGGCGGCTGATCCTTTCCTTTAGTGTTATCCTATTTTAATATGTAATTAATGTATTTATTGTGTTGCCATTTGGAGGCAATTGCTTGTACATTATAAGCCGTGTTTAGGCATAATAATAGACAGAACAAAATGGGGAAAAGGTCTCGTGCATTTTACATGGTATCAGAGCCTGAACGTGCACCATGGCCGCACGTGAAGAAGGAGAGATGAAATGTGTGAACAAAATCGCAACGGCTGTCTCTCCTTACTATTTGAATTCTAATGATAATCCTGGGAATGTTATTACCCAAGTCCAGTTGAAGGGTGCAAATTATAAAAGAATGGGCGCGAGCAATGCGTATGTCTTTACGCGCTAAGAAGAAATATGGGTTCGTTGCGGGCACAATACCACAACCCGGTGAGAACTCGGCAGATCTTGAAGAATGGTGGATCGTGAATTCAATGTTGGTGTCATGGATACTCAATACCATCGAACCACCATTGCGCTCCACCATTACATATATGGAGTTGGCAAAAGACCTTTAGGACGACATCAAGGAAAGATTTGCCGTTGGGAATGGTCCAGACGATGCTCGCGCCCCTCGCCGACTCGGGGCACGCGCCCGGTTTGGGATGAGTCGGGGGGGGGGGTGCATCAATCGGGGGGGGGCAGGGGGGGGGGGGGGGGGGGGGGGGGGGGGGGGGGGGGGGGGGGGGGGGGGGGGGGGGGGGGGGGGGCCCCCCTTCCGTCGCCGGGACCTCTCGACGGCGCACCGATCCCCCGAGTAACATCATCCGACGCCCGCCGGGTGTGGTCTTCGGACCAAAAAACGGCCGAGTAAACGCGCGGGTGACTATGTCGTCCACACAATCCAGCCGTTCCCTCCAATTCCACGGGACGAGGTATCCCCCGGGCTCGCGGTCAGGCGGTTTTCCTCCGGTCATCGTGCCTTCTTGGGGGGGGGGTGCGGGGGCAGGAGCCCCGCGGGGCCGTCTTATCGTGAAGCTATGGCAAATCCATGTTGGCAAGAGGCGGGAGGGATGCGCAAAGAGCCGGATGCCTTGACCTCAACGGCACGTGGGGGGGGGAGGGATGTCGGTGCCCCCCCCCCGGGGGGCCCTCCGGGCAAATGGGGTTTACAAGATCAAATATCACTCGATGGCACGATCGAGCGATATAAGGCGCGCCTGGTGATTTTGGGCAATCATCGGGGAGAGGGGAGGGGGGGTCGATTACCATGAGAGGGGGGGGGGGGGGGGGAGGGGGGGTTGTTTTTTTTTGTTGGGGGGGGGGTTTTGGGTATTCACGGGGTGCAGGGGGGGGGGGGGGGGGGGGGGGGGGGCATGGGGGGGATGTCCACAATGCGTTCTTACACGGCGATCTCAATGAAGAGGTGTACATGCGCATGCCTGGTTTTCGTCCTTCTAAACCCGGGCCAAGGTTTGTCGACTTCACAAGTCCCGTATGGTCTCCGAGCGCCCCGATGTTGGTTCGCGGCTAGTTTCCGCTCTCACTCGGTATGGCTTCACTCAATCTCGATCCGATTATTCACTCTTTACGCTGCGACGGGGCGCATTCACCTTCATGTCCTTGTTTATGTTGATGACCTCATCATCTCTGGGGAACGAGCAGGTTACTGTTCAAGACATATCTCGGTACTTGCTTTCATATGAAGGATCTTGGAGAGTTAAAATATTTTTTAGGCGTGGAAGTTGCACGCAATGCCTTGGGATTTTCTTTCCCAACGCAAATATGTTCGGATCTTCTCTCCGAAGTTGGTTTGCTCGGGCCAAACCCGCTCCCTTTCCTGTGGTTCCGAACCATAGTCCGGGGGGGGGGGGCACTTTCCCCCCCCCCCTTTTTTTTTTTTTCCCCCCCCCCATATCCCCCCCTTGTTGGGCGTTTGATTTATTTGACATTCACCGGACCGAGCTCTCTTATTGTGTGCACATCTTGGCACAATTTATCGGGCGCCCCGTCTCGAGCACTTGGGCGGCCGCCTCCGCGTCGTCCGCTACCTCAAGGCTGCCCCCGGGCAGGGGATCCTCCTTCGCTCCACTCGGATCTTCGTCTTACGGCCTTTTCGACTGCGGATCGGGCAAGTTGCCCTCTTACCCGTCGGTCTCTCACGGGTTATTTTATTCTTCTTGGCCGCTCACCCGTTTCATGGAAAACGAAGAAGTAGCACACGGTTTTTCTTTTTTTTTCGAGGTGATCGCTCTCTCGCCACCACTATTGCGGGTGAAATGGTTGAAGGGGTTACTTCTTGACCTAGGTGTACCACACCCTTCGCCCATTCCACTTTACGTGATAGCCAGGCTCGCGCAATCCCGCTTTTCATGAACGCACCAAACATATTGAGGTTGATTGTCATTTCGTTCGTGATGAAATTCAACGTGGTACCATCCGGCCACGCTTATGTGCCCATTTCCAACTCACCGACCTCTTTACCAAGGCTCTTGGGAAGCGGGTCAATTCGATTTCCTTTTCGCAAGTTGGGCATTTACGATCCCCATGCTCCAACTTGAGGGGGTAAGATGGGCGGCGCGGGGGGCACACCGCCTGGGCGACGTGATCCTCTTTCCTCTTCTAGTGTTATCCCATTTTAGTATGTAATTAATGTATTTATTGTGTTGCCATTTGGAGGCAATTGCTTGTACATTATAAGCCGTGTTTAGGCATAATAATAGACAGAACAAAACGGGTAAAAGGTCCCGTGCATTTTACAATTAATGAGGGATAATCCACCATAAACAGAAAACAAGATGTTCATTATTACGCATGTAGTTTGACAGATCGTCTGTTAAAATATGTTAATTTCCATATCAGAAAACCAACATAAATGGTCCGCTGCAAAGCATGTCGGGGGAAAGATATTTGGGATAAGTATATACCAGTGACAAGAATGATGTACCGAAGAATACGCAGTTTTGTTGCAAAACCCAGTTTACAACAATGAAAATAGGCTCAGCATGTAGGCCACGAAGCATAAAAATAAGGGCAAAGGGAAAAGAACGAAACTAGGAAGTACATTGCCATTACCAATATTTTGCAGATCGAGCTGAGAGCCCTCCAAGTGTCTACTGTTTAAACCATAAAATAAAGCAACATTAATTAATAATCTGTGATTATGTGAAGCTAAGAGTTAACAAATTTCATTGACTAATTATTTTATATATGTTGGAGCAATTTTACGTTTCGAGCAATAAAAAGAACGACAAACGGAGCGACGCCAAGACAAGACAACCAGCTGCAATTTTTGAAGCAATTAATTAAGATTCGTAGATGCAAGTATCAAAACCATTCCTCAAAATGACGAACCAAAATCTGTATGCAAAAAACTGAATACCAACAATTATTAATGTAACAAAAAATCAGCTCACGATGGACATGTAAGTTTAGAAAGGTCAACCAATATATGCCCCGCCCCCTCGTGTCTGTGTCACCCCTCCATCGTTTGCATGAACCTGCCTCCCCTCAACCTGCACAGCAGAGCATCTATGGTCAACTTCAAGCATGCATTTATAGGAATACAAAGGTCAAACAATAAACCATTTGTCGCTCCTTTGACACTGATTATATTTGTTGGGTCTCTAATTTTCTATTGGAAATTTTTCTTACATCGGTAATATTACATCGGAAATTTATATTTGTTGACACTGATCAATCTTACATCGGTAATATTGAGATTTTTCTAATAAGAAATCTCATGTGTATCTTATCATAACACGTTTTAACGGATCGCAATCTATTAGAAATAAAACCATACGAGCTATGGCTCATAGGTGAGCACACAAGTGCCAAAACAGATAATATTATAATAGTAAGTGTTATGACCGAGGTCCAACAATATTCATGATCCTTGATTTCTCCCAATAAACCATGTCAGCCATATAATTATGGATTTTGATGGAAGAGGAAGGAGGACAAATTTCAAAAAAATAAAATTTAGTAAAAAAATAAATGAATCATTGTTGGAATAGTTTTAGTTAAATTAAAACTGTAGTAAGTTATATTTGGCTTTAACAAAAAAAAAACTAAAACTAAAAATAATAAAATATCATATATTTTTATTTAACCATATTACATAATAAAATATATATTTATATTTAATAAAAATGACATTCAACTGTGTAATATTATTTTAATATAAAAAATAAATATTGATATTATACAAATATAACTAACACCAGTTATTATTAAGAATACTAATTTACTAAATTATTATATAAATATAATTATAAACTAATGATGACAATAATTTATAAATATATATAAAGCCATATAAATAATTATTAAATATAACTATATTATCGATATATAAATTACTTTAAAAAATATTTAAAGATACAAAATCAATTCAATTCAATTTAAATATATATAACCGTATTCAGTTTTCCCATTGATTTGATTCAAATAGAAATTGAATTGAAATTAAATTGATTGAAATTGGCTGACTGAATTGAAGATTGAAATTGATGTTTTAAATTTATTGAATTGATTTGAAATTTGAATTAAATTGAAATTGGATTGGATTGAAATTTTGAATTAAATTGACTTTGAATTATATTTAATTTTGAATTGGATTGGATATCCACGTGGTGACCCGTTGGGTGCCATCAGTGAGCACTGCTACAGGGTGAGGCAGATGAGTTCTCTTCTTGTAATGGGAGTCCTGCACCCCCACATAATGATTTTTTGGTGGTGTTCCAGGTGAAATTGTATTTTATGCATATATATGTATATCCAAGATTTCATATCTTTCCCTATATTATATTTTAGCCAGGAGCTCTTGTGGTAATTAAGGGATTGTCGATGGCTACAATTACAGTATGTAGAAAATTTTTAGCATCAATCTTTATATCTTTAAGCCAAACTTTGGCCAAAGAATAAAAACAGATTAATTATTTCAATTCCATCAAAAAGGTTCCTAACACATTGAAAGATGTGGTAATTCATTTAGAATTTATAATGTTAAACCAACCAACTTGAAAACATTTCATTGGCTACTTTTGAGTGGAATTTTGGCTTTGAAACATTTCAGTGGCTGCTTACCTAACTCAGATTTTGAATATTGAAATTCAATTTATTATCTGAATTTACCAATACAAGTTCAAATTTATATTCACTTTCAGTGCTGAGATTTTACAATATTTCTTTATGGCATCGTGTATAATGCATGTCATTTGAATAAATATATTGTTTAATTTCACACCCGTGTAAAAATATCGGTAAATTGATGACCAGCAAATCAAACTACATAATAATTTAACTAACACTTTGATAGCGAGCATATTAACTAGAATCTGAAAAAAAAAAAAGTACATAGATAATACTCATAATCAAAGTAGGAAGTATGTTTTTTTTTTTAAAAAAAAAATAAATAAAAATAAAATAGTAAGTATGTTGGGACAAGGAAATTTTCAATTGCTCTTTCATTCATTTTTCAAAGATATCTTAATGTGGGCCAAATCAAATGTGTACTGTTCGTGTATAATGATTTCATAATATATTCATTGTCACCCAAATATATATTTCTACAGGTGGGTGGTTTTTTACTCATTCCTCACCCACTTCTCTTCTAGAGCCCCCACTTATGTGCTGATGTTGACTGTGAGATTTAAAAGTTATTTATTTGTGACGATTGTTTAAGGTAAGATTTTAAAATTACATTATATAATTTTCAGAAATTATTCATCTTAAAACTTTTATAACTCAAATCTTTTTAATCTTATTATTCTTTTTGTCCCTCCTCACCACTAACAGAATACTCCAAGGGTTACAGTGGTTTGTTCAATGGTAGAACAATAAGACAGATGATGATATCTTCAGTTTTTTTAAAATGACAAACTAAAACCTTTGTGAAGACCATCCACTTAAAAGTTGTGCCAAACTAGATATGGATATGGATGGATACATTGGCCATGATTTGGTGCGTTTTAATAGACGAATCTGTGGGCCGAATCCCAAAGGCAAAAAAAACATGCTCTTATTTTGCGCCACACGGTCCACACCCCATTCATACCAAACCATTTTCATGAGAAGCAGTCCCACATTTGTACATCTCCCATGTCACCTATTCTATAGTGGGATGAGACCTAAAAAAATTGCAATGCACCTCCAAACTTTCTGTAGTGTAGGGCCCAACTTTCAGTCCAATAGCATGTAGATTAGGTCAAATGACATTAGTGGGTTTGTTGCATACATGTACATCTCCCACGTCACCTATTCTATAGTGTGCTTGTGTTTTTTTTTCCTCTCAAAAGAAGTTGCTTTATATGCATGTTTAATATAATTCTGATTATTAATTATTATTTACAAATGATAAAACACTACAAATATTTATTAATATCTATCTAAAATAAGTAGTTTTATTAATGTAATAAATATTCACTCTAATCTAAGCTACCAATAAAACGCAGATGCATGTTAAATTGCATAAAACATTGAAATTACAAATACACATAATTTGTGTTTTTTATTTCCTATGTACTTCAATACATTTGCATTTTATTAGTGGCCTTATTTAGAGTGTATATTTATTATGCGTTATAATTTTTAATTGATAAAACTACTTATTTTAGATAGTCATTAATCAATATGTATAGGAATTTTATTATTTGTTAATAATTATAATACATATAAAGCAAAACAAAAAAAAAAGTCAAATATAGTGAAGGCGTTACATACATGGTGGAAAATTTTCTGTGGCTATCCCTAGATCCTAATCATAATTTCCGGACGGTAGCTGAGCAACCTTAATCCATAAGAGGAAATCAAACATACAACATAAGATCTAAATGTTGCAATGTCAAGGGAGCACACGACTGCATAGATTTACGATGAACGAACTGTTCACAACAACTGAAAAGAAATATTGCAGGACAATACAATCCATCATTCAAATGTAACAGGCAATGGTTGGTTTGGTTGCACCCAAAAAAAAAAAAAAAAGCCAGTGGTAGTATAACAGAAACATGAACTCACAAAACACTCATCCTTGTAAGAGTTCTCATATTAATCTTAAACAGCATATGAGCTGATGCAGACAGTTTTCATGCAATCAAATCATGTACGATTGTGGCTATTTTCCGACCACACAAATCATATCAGCTCCAGCCTCCTCCAGGCAATAGCTCAGTTCCTGTTCTTGGATTTCTCCACTGCCCTGGGAGCTGTGGACCAAACCCAAAACATACTGTAAGGGTAAAAATAATATCCACAGACCAATCCCTATACTACAACACGAAGTATAAATATAGAAAATCAAGTAAGAAGTTAAAAACAAAAAAAATGATGACACAAGAAGATATTTTTCATCAGACACGCATTTTTCATCAGACAAAAAAATTGATGGGACTAAGACACAGGAAGATATTTTTCCTCTACATCTAACATGACAATTCCCGTTTGGGAACGCAATACCTCCATTTTCAAATAAGCAGGCAATGTGGACATTCCATTTTAATGACTTCCTTAATACACTTAGGCACAGAAAAACTGTAGTTAAGGCATCTGTTATCTCTGATGCTTAATAACAAGTAATTCATCAACAGCTAAACATATAATGCCACAACAATGTACATACCTAAACCAATGGCATCAGAGCTCTTCATGATTTTCAGCTTCTTGCATGAGTCAATGAACATCCTGCAATATATTTTAAGAAGAGTTGAAATGCATCGTGCACCCAATTTAAGCACGTTGAACACTAGGCATCAACAGAATTTGGATACGATGTTCCAGCCCACTCAAGGAAATAAGTGGGAACCTCATACAAACATCATCTTTATGCAACCAGATCAAAAGGTACAGTTGATGGAATAATAGAAGAAAGATGGAAGCATTGATCACCTTCATTTGCAAAACTTGGTTCAACAATCAAAAAGCCAATTAACCTACCTTCAATTGCATAGCTTAAAAAATAACCACCGAAACCATTACGGTAGCAACTTGTCAATGAGTAGATGAGAGACTATTAGAAGCATTAATGTAGCACCACAAGCGTATATACCCATTAATGTTACTCTGAAAGGCCTGATGATATTTTAAATCAAAACACATGTAGCAATTTATAGGATTTGATCATGATTCTGGTCTCCGAAAAATCCAGCTTAATAAATTCATTTATAGCTTTATATAATGATGGAAAGTGACTCAAATGATATCCAATTATTTTCAGTTATACTGTTGTAAATTTAGAAACAATCTAGAAAAAGAAACTATGGGTATGTTAATAATTGTTTTCGAGAAAAAACAGAAAACTAAAAACAATAAAATTTTTCTTTTCATTTTGAACTTAAAAAGTGAAAATAACAACTATTACATGTTTAAAACGAAAACAAAATACAAGTAAAACAAACATGCCTTAAGCATTTACATGGACAGTAAAAGTTCATTATTAACCAAGTGAGTCCATAAACTTATACATGTTATTTACTGAGAACCTACTTCAGGCTTGATCCAACTCATCCCAGAATCATGTTAATGGACGAAAGTACAATAATATAAAGTTTAAAGCAAATCAAACCAATGGCAAGAATTGAAACTTACTCCCAAGGCACATCACCCACAAGCATCCAGTCCCCATCTTTGTCTTCATATGTAAGTACATACTCTGACCCATGCAGGAGATCCTTGAGCTTGCTCTCGCTCAACATTTCCCGCCCATGAGCTCCGTGAGACACACATTGACCTAAAACCATAACACATCTATAGTAACTAAAACAAGATCATCTAAACAGCATCCATGCAAGGAACTTGAAAATATAGAAGCGATTCACCTATGGTAAAGCAGCTAAACATCTTCTCCAGAGCGGAAGAGAGGTCCCAATATGCAGTGTAGTTCCTTAGATCAACTTTCCTCAAGTATGGAGCACCATCCATGCTTACCTTCACAAAGAGAGCCATAGGGCCCTGCTTCCCATCAACTTCTTCATTGTTCTTTGAAGTGGTAGCCAGTGACTTTTTCCTGAATGATCTTATTGGGGGCCAACCAACAACCTGCGCCCTGTCATGATTCAACTGTTAATAACACAGGCACCAAAAATTGATCTGCCTACCCCCTTTTTCTCAAAAAAACAATTTTACTCTGGGTGTCAGCACTTACTTGGCAGCAGGTGCACTGCCACCGCCGTTAGCTGCACCACTAGGATGAGAACGCTCCTTAACTACCTTTTGTGGAACATCTTTCATTATGTTGGGCTGAGAGACAGAAGACCTGGATGAGGAGAGCATTCCATTTATCCCAGGATTAAGGAACTTTCCCTGTCCCACAGATTTTGGAGCCACAGATTCAGACCCAGCTTTAGGAAACATCCAATTCTTCTCGGTGCACATAGAGCTCTTCATCTCAGAGAAGCTCTCCATGGTGTCAGAGAAGCCTCGTTTGTTGCCCGACACATTCTGTGAGGACGAGCACGCACCGTCTTTCAGGGGAACTAAAGGAAACAAAGGCTTCTCATCAAGTTGTCCCGGATTCATCAGAGGAAGCCCGGACCCTCTTTCCGGGGATTGGGACCCGGGAAGCCCCAGCCTCAGCTCGGTAGCTTTCAGATTCATATTGCTGCTCCTGCTCTCCTCCGAAACCCCCGAGACTGCAGAGCTATCGACCGAGGAACAGTCGGACAATCCCAAGTAATTACGTTCCTTGAAACAACCCAGACGATTCTGGGCGACAGAATTAACGGAGGCCGAAGAGCCCACCAAAGAACCATTGCTATGCCCTTGCTCCTCGACACCCACCAGTGGGGGAGACATCACCCTTCACTCCAGCAACTAAAAACACTCTCTTTGCACTGCAACAAATGAAACAGCAGTCATAGCAGATCACCGGTTCCAATCCAAGAAAAGGGAGGGGAAAATAAAACAACATCATCATCATCAACAACAACAACAACAACTGCTAGCCTGCTACTACAAACAAAACAACATTCAACAACCACAGATGGAAAAAAAAAACAAAATCAACAATAAATGCGTTCAATTAAATTCACAATCTGGTCAACGCCGTCAATAAAATGATATGGTCAACACAAAAATTACATGGTTTTAAGCAGGGAAAAAAATTGTTTATGAAACTAGGAAATTTAATTACACTTAAAAAAGTTAATGATTGTTGAACACCAGTCAAAAAGGTACATCTGCAGCAATGGCTCATTAACTTGAACCCCGTAAATATATATATATATATAAACACATAAAAATTAAAGAGAATAAATAACAGAATCTTTGAAGCTGATAAACAAAAACATAAACAAAAACAAAACAATGATTCGAGGTTGAAATCTGGGACAAACAGGAACAGAAAACAAACGGTCGCAAAAGAAAATAAAAATAAAAACAGAACCGAGGAAGAAGAGGTCATGTAAAGAGAAATGAATGATCAACATCGTCAGTAAAACAAATTCTTAGAATACCAGGACCTCAGCACATACCTCACCAACAGAACTCAAATTGAACAACAAACGATCTGAGGAACAGAGAGAGAGAGAGAGAGAGAGAGAGAGAGAGAACAGAGCAGAGTTCAAGGACCTTCCATTAGGCATTAAGACGAGGATCAGCAGAAACAACGACAAAAAAAAACGTAAAAAAAAAAAAAAACATATTACGGACATCTGCTCCGTGACGCTTTGAAGTGGAAAAGCAGTCTAGGGGTAAAACAGTAAATATGTAGAAAAACATAATAATACGTTTGTTTTAAAATTATTTCCCGATTTTTGTTTATTCTTGTCGTTGATAAACAATAAATAAAAAAAAAAGTCTTCAGCTCCGGAACTCGGACCCTACCATCCCACGGCATATACGTTCGCGCTGATGAGGCTAAGGAATCAGATCGACGGCTGTGATTCGTGAGCGGCACAAAATATGATCTGCATTTTAAAAAAATCAAATAAAAATAGAAAGACGAAATTGACACTAGGATGCCACCAAGGTCGAATTTGATTTTGAGTAGACTATCAAATCTAAACCCATCACAGTTTATTTATTTATTTATTCTCACATGGAGTTTCGAATTAGCATATCCATTTTGGATCATCACTAAATAATATTTATCTCATTTAAAAAGTATTTAATATATTTTTTAAAAAATAATAATAATAAATATTAACCCTTGTCTCTGAATTCACCCTTTAACGTCAAATTGACAGCATATGCAGCCACCGTTGCTGCAGTGTTACCTTTCGTAACTCGACATGACTTGTAATTATGCGGTCGGATTTTATTTACTTTTTTACCTTACTTTAACAATACTTACTTTTCTTAATAAAGAATAAAACTACGTATATATTAGGAGACAGACAATATTTAACACTTTTTTTAAAAAATAAAAAACAACAAAAAGCCCGCTTTACTTTTGTTTTTTTTTTATTTGGGGTGTGGGTGTGTGTGTCGGGGCTAATGTGCGCCTCCACTCGATATCATTGAGCGGGCACTGTACAGAGCCGGCCATGAGAATCATGAGGCAGCGACCCCGCATGGCATGGCGATGGCGATGGCAGTGCAGCATATACGAGCGGGGTAGAGGGGTAAAATGGGAAAGACGTTGCCATTTTGTTGTAAGTAGCGATTAGCGAAAACGGAGGAGTGAGGGGAAGGGGGACAAGAAAGCAGCATTTGAAGGTGTGTTGCCGGGCGTTGAACGGGACATCTAACCACCGCCCCCACCACCCGCCTTCTTTTCCTCCTCTTTTTTTTTTTTTTAAATTGTTAAATTGTTTATACTACTAATTAATTCCCTTCCGGCTTCCGCGTCATTCATCAACAGACTCCTCTCTGGTAGCCGTTTTCACGTTGTTTAAAAAAATATATACATAACATAAATTACAAGAAATTAAAACTTGATATTAGATTAACTCAGGTGAAATTAACAACAGGGAGTTGAATATCAATATTTATTAACTTTGAATGGCTGCTCAATCTTTGAATCTGTTTGCATTTATTCAAACTGCGTGTCTTTTTATTTTAATCTATACGTTCTCTCATACTCTTAAGCTAATCAAAAGTGTTGGGAATGAATATTAATGTTAATAATTAATTTGTGCATATTTTACTGTTGTGATAAGTTAATAATATCATGACATACATATGATTAAGTCTTTTTTTAAAATCTAATTTCAATAAACAAGTATACTATGATCAAATTTATGCTCGAATGTAAAGTTTGAGCCAGATTTTTTTATTTTTTATTTGTTTGTTGTCTGTTTCTTTATTTTTATTATAATAATATTTTAAAATAATAAAATACTAAAAATAACACAATAAATAATTTAAAAGCATAAAAGCAGAACATTAATTTGGATTTTGAGCTAATGGATATATATAGGCTAAAAATATTGTCACAAACCGTAAGAATATATTATTGTAACTTCATTGTATTATATATATATATATATATATATACACACACACACACGCTTGTACATCTTCAAAGTATATGTGAAATATTTTTTTTATTTCTCTGATTTATTGTCTTGTCGTCATGGGTTGAACTTTTTGGTTTTTAGTTTTTTTTTACACTTACAAGGTCCGTTTGTCATACCTCTTTGCCAAAAAACTTTAACTGTTAATTTCTTGTATTTTTAATTACCATTTTTTTTATATAATATTAGTTATCCCTTTTAAAAAAACCCTAATTTTGAGAATACGTTAATTTTTTGGTTAAATTAAATTAGGATTATATATATATATATATAAACTTTTGCCAGATGAGACGCTTTTATTTATTTTTATTATTATTTACACAAAATCAAATACCAATCCTCGGGCCGCCTACTAGCGTGCGCGGGCCTAAATTTTCTTACGCGGAGTTCGAAATAATTGTCCAAAACTCGGCCACTTCTCAGGCTTGATAGGGAGCCTAACTTGGTAAAAAGGCCCAAATGGGGCAGCGGTGACAATGGGCCCGAAATATGACTAATAAACAGTTTTCATATATTTATTAGTAGTCAACTCAACAGAATGTTTGGAAATTGATTATTCACAAATTTAAATTTTAAAACATCTGTTTTACGAAAAGAAAGAAAAATATGGAACACCCATAAACATAAATCATACCTGCATATGATATGGTACGTACATTTAGGACACTGGACACTTGTACAATTGTGTTAAAAAAAACACATGAACAATTGTGTTACCAACGAAAACAGCGCCTAAGCCTGTTTATCACATATAAATATAAATAAAACATGTATTACCTATGAGGTATGAATGTTCGGTTTTGTTGTGATTTTATTTTTCTTTTTGCTTTCTTTGAGTTTTTTTTTTTTAAATTCCATGCTTTGCTTGCTTGCTTTGTTCAGTAGATGGTGACATGGACTTTGAAATGAAAACGTAAATATAGAATGTTTAATTAGTTAACGATACATATTAAAATAATAAATAAATTTTAAAACCCAATATACTCCAAAAGCCATGTCTATGTTTAACTTTAGAGTCCTTTGATATGTATTTTGATTCTCATATTCTACCTTTATAATTTTAAATACTTATTTGAGTTTACCTTAAATTTAAAAAATAATTTCTGTTTTGTGAGACAAATAATATATTTTAAATAGTGTGTGTATTTTTTTAAAATTTAATTTCATTCAAAAATCAAAATAAATAAATAAATAAATTCATGTGACAGAATAGATAAAAAAAATAAGATTTAAAATAATTTGAATTTTTTCGTCAAAATTGAGTTGTTTTGAAAGGAAAAAACATTTACTAGACCCATGTGCTTTCAAAACACAACTTAAATATTAATCATGTTTATAAAATTGATGTGCATGTTTAAAAAGGCAAAAAAATTCTTACTTTTACAATTTTAAACTTGTCCTTTTTTATTTTAATTTTTAAATAAGTTTAATATTAGTATTTTATAAATTTTAAAGTTACAAGAAAACAAACTTTGAAAAAAAAATTCCTAATCTGTTTCTATTTTCTACCATTAAAAATTTAAACCTTTCTTTATAATTTTTTTATTTTAACAAGCGGGTTTTGGCTTTTATAAATTATGCATGGTCCTTTTTTTTCAAAATAATACCAAACAAAGCCATGTTCCATGACTAAAGTTTACATATATCAATTTTTATACCCGAAAATAACTATTATATTTAAAAAAAGATAGCATAACTAAACATGTATTTAGCTTATCCTCATCTTCAACTATTTACAAAACCAAATAGAAGCACTTATGGTAAAACAAATATTTTGTGTCTTCTCTAACTTTAGAGAATCAAAAGCTCACGTATATTTATTTTATTTTATTTTGTTTTCAATTTTAAAATGTGATACATATTTTTGAGTATAAAAATATATAATTATTTTTATTATTTTGATTCGTTAGGACATAAAAAATAAAAAATTATTATTTTTATTTTAAAATATATATAACATTTTGAAAACGAAAGGCAAAAAAACACCTAAAATAAACATGCCATTAATATATTCTGATTTTAATATTTCCTCTTTCTTTCTTTTTTGTTGTATTATATTATATTATTATTATAATAAATAAAATATTTTTAGAAAATTATATATTTTTGTATTATTAAAATTCGAATATAACTTTAAAATTAATGGGATGCCACGCATCACAAACTCTCGGTCCAATTCAGATTCATTATAAAAGGAGGGCACGTTACAAACACTTCCGCGACTGGAGAAGAAACCGGGGGGGTGCGCCGGACCCACCTCCACTTCCGTACAATGGCCCGGACACCCCATACATCCCCACCCCACCCACTACTACTAGGCACTAGCTAGTACATGCCACACCACCACACAGCTTTACACCTCCCCCTCACTAGTCACTACTGTAGGCTGCAGCGAGCTAATTAACCCCCTCCATCTCCTCTTATATTATGCACCCACCCACCCACACACCCTTTAAAAATCACCTCACCTCACCTGATCACCTGTGACCTGCCAGATATATACGTACCAAGGACAGTACAACGTAGGAAGAATCCCCGGGAAAAGCGGGAAATATATGGATACCCAGGAGGACATGTCGCCGTTGCCGCCGTCCCACGACCACACATCACGTCCGTCCCTTGGCTTCCCCCTCGGCGCCGCCCTCCTCCTCATCGTCATCCTCACCCTCTGTGCCATCTTCTCCTGCTGTTACCACTGGGACAAGCTTCGATCTCTCCGCCGTAACCTCGCCACAGCTGCTGCCTCGCCAGATCCCCAAAATTCGCCCCCAAAACCCACAACCACATCCACAGTACCGTTGTCGTTTCTCTCCGTGTGTTTTAATTTAAGATGAACGCGGGTGAATGGTCGAATCCGTAATTAATTACTTTTTTTTATTATTGGGTTTTTTATATTCTGCGTGCAGAGTACAACGCGGGACCAGGGGGAGAGCCTGCCGGTGGTGATGCCCGGCGACAACGTCCCCAAGTTCATAGCGCTGTCGTGTCCTTACGAGCCTCACCGGCTGGAGGGAGTCGTCGTGGTGGAGGCGCAGCAAAAGCAGCCCAAGTCGCCGCGCTCCCCGCTGCCTTTGTAAACAGGGATTTCACCCCGGCCACAACGCCCACACCCACCCCCTTGAAATTAGTTACTTCATTCCATGTACATATATCATTCAATTTCTAATCTTATAATGTTTACATACTATATTTGTTTAACACGCGGCTGCGTGCGTGTGATCATACATACACCTCTTTTCTGGTTTTTCCAAAGCTGACGTTCTTATGTTGCAGCAAGCTTGGCGATTCTTCATGCGGCGCATAAAAACAATATTTTATTTTATTTTCTTCTTGTTTTTATTTTATTTCGACTTTTTAAAGGTCTTTCTTGTTTCCTCCCGTAATAACGTTGCAACATATTTTAATAACGTCATTATATATATATATATATATATATATATATATATTGTTGGGAAATTGTCAAAGTCAGAAAAGTTAAAAAGAGATTAGTTTGAGTCTAAAATTATCATAATGGATTTTAAAAACGTGTTAATCGATATTTTAATAATATTATAATATGGGAGGTGTTTGTGTTTATACTAATATATATTAAAAGTTAATAGAAAAATGTTGAGACATTAATGAACTTGTAATTAATTTAAATAATTAAAGATGATGTTTTCAAATACTAATATTTATAGCGTAAATTAAGGATTAATTTTATAAATATATTCGAGCCGATCAAAATTGAGTGGGTGGGGTAATTTGGCTGGATTAATTTTTTTAATCCAAACCTAAATTAAAATTCTATAAACACCCCTGTTCCAGCTTTTGTACCAAAAAATGTGTGGGAGAGAAGTCGATCATACAGGAAACAAAAGCAGGCTTTTTAACTCAAAATTTCCAACGAGTCTGCCAAATGATTGCCCTTGGAAATTAGGATGGAAAATTCATTTTCTCTTTCTCCACTTATACTTGGGCAGGAACAGTACTTACTAGGACACGGGTGTGTGGGCTCATGTGATAGATGCGTGTGTGTGTGTGTGTCTAGTGTCTAAGATTTGTTTGTACGGGCTGATCAGTTTTGCTCGTTTAATTTGTTGGGTGTCGTTTTCTCTGCATACAAAAATTATGAGTCTTGGCCTGTTTGAATTTTTTGCTATTATATGAACAATAAACATTACCATTTAAAAACTTAAAAACATACTTTCTTATAAAAATTAATAAGCAACATTTAAAAAAAAACTCTGACATAACCAAATTTTATAAAGGCTAACCAGGAGTCCAGTCATTCAAACGACTCAATCATCTATATTAATGAGAGAAAACTATTTCCAACTATTATATATATACTTAATGCTTCTCCATGTATTATTTGAAGATCACAATATCTGCTAGCCTCTCCCACCTTATAATGGCAACTGGTAAATATAGAGTCTTAGTATGTGTTTTAAATGATTTTTGAATTTTCTATGGAATTAATAAATTGAACATAAAAACCAATAAGTTGAACTAAATTGAAAAGTTTTTAACGAAATGAGTGAACAAAAATAAAATGTGGGTGTATTTAAATAAAGATTTTAAAATTTAATGACACTGAAAATCATATATAAAATATAATTGTTGGATTAGGAAAGAATGGACCCACATAAGTGTTACAGTATTATTTGCTTTAGATTTCAATAAATTCCCAATGCCTCGGATATGCAATCATACAAATAAGTTTGACTTTATGATCAGATTATTTTTTTATATAAATTTAATTAAAAAGAATATGATGATAAAAAATTTAAATTAAATTTATTAAAATTTAAATTATTTTTAGTTGAATTTGCACAAAATTTAATCGTTAGATTACTGTAAAATTTTACAGATATGATACATACGACATGAAAATTTTAATATAACGATTAATTTTTGAAACAAATATCGATAAAACTCGAAAAAGTCTAAATCACTATGGTGATAAACTAAGATTGCTCACGAGCGAATACAAACTCCTAAAATTTTATTATCACCATTTTACAGTATATTTGAATAATTTTGTCCATTACTTATATAATTATATGATAAAAGCAATTTTTGCCATATTTATCATAACTAAACTTGATATATAACACTATAACTAAATAAACATAGATTAATAATGAAGGTATAGTATGAAAATTACAATTAAATATATATCAGTATGTCCAAAATTAGACAGAGTAATAAAAATAAAATAATACATACTCTGGTTATAATATGATATCTTCACATCAAAATTATATATAATAATTTAAAAAACGAGTTAGCTAATTTCAAATCAAAAATTTTCAATTGATTCATATGACATAAGAGCATTCACAGTAGCATAGGCAAAAGCTAAATAATAACCAAATAATAGCTAATGCGAAGAAAACGCTTCCGGACTCTTCAATGCTACAGTAATTTTAACATTTTGATAGCTTACTCGCTAAATCTAGCCAGCGGATTTATCCTCGTCAAATATTATTTACGATTAAAATATTTATTTGCGTCATATCGCTCATACAACGCAGTCACCGATCTCCTCCGACTTCGTCCACCGCATCTCCAAGCTCCACCACCGATACCTCGAGAACGATCTCTTCTCCCTTGCCCTCAAATCTATTTACCTCCACCTCAACGACTCCTCCGCCAGAGATCACGACCCTGGACTAGCGCCTCCGCGACCCCTTGCTGTCCAAGAACAACCTCTTCTCCAAAGGCGTAGAGATGCCAACGATGATAAATTGGCAAAAGAGTCAAGCACGGTTGAAGATATGTTCATGGAGCGAAGACCAAGATTTTGAATTGAGGTTAGGTTGCGAACAAGGCCTCCAAGGCCTGGATGTTGCGGGAGCCACAGTTGTGCGTTTCCAGAGAAAGAAAGTGCTACCAAATTAGAGAGCTCTGAAATTTGAGTTGGAATTGGGCCAACAAAGGAAGAGAAAGAGAGGTCTAGAAGAGTTAACCTGGAAAGGTGACCCATCTGTGATGGGTTGTGCGAGTAGTTGAAATTATTGAAGGAGAGGTCAAGGATTTGAAGGTGAATGAGTTGGAAGAGGGTACTGCTGGAATCGATGGAACCGTAGAAGAGGTAGAACAGTCATGCACCTGGCACATGGCAGTGGAAGGACAGGTGCACACCTGATGGGGGAAAGATATCTAAGTAGGATGATAAAGTATGATGAGAATTGAATAAAAGAAAACTGAGCCACCCAAATTAGCTCATTTGTTTAGTATTTTAATAAAGAAATATCAGCAAGATCCACCGTAAAATAAGCTACCAAAGAAAATCAAGCCACAAAAAGTAGTATTATGAAACAGAGGATGGCGGAAGAAGGTTGGGATCCCGTTGTTGCTAGGGAGATCGACGGCCTAGTCAAGGAAGTGGTCGATGAAACTTCCAGCGGTTGAGCACGCAGAGCCTGGACACGGGCAGACATTCATGGCAGACGGCACGTCCACGGCGGGGGCGACGCGACGAGAGGGAGAGAGCGCGACGCGTTGGAGGGAGAAGTGTTTCGACATCACCGCCGGTCATCAAAATATATTAATATTTTATTAAAATAACAAAAGAGTTATTGAGTCTATTATTTGTAGTTGTAAAAGCCGAATAGCTAAATTTTATAAAATGTAAATATTTGATTAAATTTTAGCTAAAGTCTGCTGAGGCCATTGTGAATGCTCTAACTCTATAAGAGTTCATTTAGGATTTTTGAAAAAGCAAACGATCATATCTCATTCATGCGCCGAGGCAGAGTACCGTATCATGAACACTAGCAAGGGCGGCTGAACTTGTCTGTTTATAACAACTATTAATTGCATGATTTTCAACAGCCAATCTCATCATTTTTCCTCTACTATTTCATGACAATCATGCTGCAATTCACATCATCCAATCCAACATTTCATGAACGAGTTACGCCTGTTACCAATTAGATCCCAACATCAATTGGCGGATCTCTTCATAAAGCAACTACCAGCCGCGAGCTTCACATGCAAATCTCCTAAGAAAATATAATTGTTAAATAGTATAGTGATTTAGATATAAGCATAGAAATTAGTGGTCCTGGACATTTAAAAAAAAAAACCATTACTGCCGGCAGGCACAGTAGACAGTCCCCTACTAAATTTAAATGTCTGTGGGAGATGGTAAAAAGTGCCATAGTTAATGATCACGCAATCATTAATTAATTAACCAAAAGCTCCAATTGTGAACCAAAACCAAGATTAATTAATTAATTTAGATGCCATCTATCTGGTTTCCATCCTCCAATCCGGCTCCGGCCAGCTGAACCACTTCCCCAGCAGCTCCACAGGCCAGAAGCTGCGCCTTCTCGGCCTCCTCTGCCCAATCAATCCGTACCACAAAAACCAACAGCAAAACCAAGCACACCACCATCCCAACCAACAACCCCGCCAGCAGTCCCCCAAGCCCCAGCCCAAACCCAAACCCAAGTCCCACACCCACCGGCAATGCCACCGCGTAAACCCCCACCAGGGTGGCGTACACCGCCAAGGTCGGCCGGGCCGTGCCTCGGATAACCCCGCCGCAGACCGTCACCGGGAAATTCACCACCTCGATCGCAGCCATCACCAGCATCATGTCCCTCACCCCCCTCACAACCCCTTCCTCGCGGCTGAACACCCGCCCCCAAACCCCTCTCGCCGCAGCCATCGCCGCCCCGCCGAGGCCCCCCGACAGGGCTGCCACCGCTAACGAAACGCGCGCCGAGAGGCGCACCGCTCCCGGCCGGCCGGCGCCGAGCTCGTTGGAGACGCGGGTGGAGGCGGAGGTGGCGAGGGAGAGCATTACGGAGTATAAGAGGTAGTCGAAATTCAAGACGATGACCAGTATTGAGACGGATTGTCTGGCATTGTGGAGGCGGCCGGTGAGGAGGACAAGAATCTCGTAGCACCACCACTCGAGACAGGTGGTGAGGCAGCAGGGACCACATATCCGGAGCAGCGCCGCCCAGTCCGCAGCGGTTTGGTCCCACCACCCTCCTCCCCCCTTGCACCTGTCCCCGGCTTCCATGAACAGGACATAGCAACATAGTAAAATCAAAACTGCAAGGTCAGTCATCCAAACTGACATGGCCACACCTTGGACGCCCTTGGCCCGGGAGAGGAGGATGTTAGTGGGGATGTGGAGCGCCACGGCAGCTGCCGATCCTAGGGTGATGGGGATTGTCACACCCTGTGAGCTCAAGTAGGTCTTGATGGGGCAGAGGAAGGACGTGACCAGCAGGTCAGGAAGGAGACACACGAGGTAGTTTCTAGCCACTACCGAGATGTCCTCTTGTTGGCCGAAGTGGATTAGAATTTTGTCCACGTACAGCCACAGAGCAGAGACTGGCAGCGTGGCCGCTAGCAGTAAAAGTGTTGCCATGACCAGGGTCTTGTGGAGGAGCCTAAAGTTGTTGGCCCCATGGGCCTGGCCACACAGGGGTTCCATGGCGCAGCACAGCCCATTGAGGACCGAGAAGCCGGTGACGTTGGCGAAGGTGAATCCGAGGGCGCCACCAGCGAGCTCGACCTCCCCGAGCCGGCCTAGGAAGGCTGTGGTGATGGCTATCTTGCCGAACCCTGTTAAATTTGTGGCGACCATAGGAAGGGCTATTCCTCTTTGAGCCTTTAGCTCCGAGAGAGTTGCCTCCGTGATCATCATGGCTGACTGTTTCTGATCTCCTGCTCTGGGTTGTTCCAGCGATGACGGTGAAGACATTGGTCCAAAGGAAATAGAATAGAGCGATGGGCTCTCTCAAGTTTCAACTCCAAAATGTAGTGGCAGCGTATTTGAATTGAAGCTAGCTCGAGGACAGAGATATGTGGTATCTTCTATTTATTATTATTCGCATCATATATTTCATTTTTTTTTATTATTATTTTTGGAGTAATGTAATGGGGGTTTCGTAAAGGAGTCTATTGCTATAAAGGAGAATGGGATGGCCCTCTTTTGTAACGGCCGATGCGATGGGGTGGATGGCATGGCGGGCACAAACTAAGTCCTGATGAGTAATGCCCGGTCTTTAGGTGTC
The DNA here is from genome assembly GCA_023512835.1 of Taxillus chinensis. NCBI lineage: Eukaryota > Viridiplantae > Streptophyta > Magnoliopsida > Santalales > Loranthaceae > Taxillus > Taxillus chinensis. The sequence goes on from CM042084.1 coordinate 19,949,219, forward strand.
TAGCCGAATTGGTTAAAGAGTGTCATCCACACCACCGATTGATTCAGAAGAACATCCCAACAACTTTCATCGATATACTTATAATTAAATTAATGAGTGTCTAGACAATAATGCGTGATATAACAATAGAGTAACATGGGTGGAAAAAAGGCCCTAATTAGTTCAATCATTTTATTTTTTTTAGAAATGTGAACAATAATAATATTTTTTTTCATGCTATTTCCTTACTTTTTAAATTTAATTAACATGATACTAAAAAAATAAAAATAAAAATTTTAAAATTAAATAACATAAAATGATTAAAGCAGTATTATAAGCCGATCCATCAATAAATTAATAAAATCCCTAAAACATTTGTGACCAAACAGGCAAAGACTAAAATTTATATAGCTTATTGGGAGTTCAAATTTACCCACAAAACTAATAATCCAATGGTATATGGATAAACAAAAAAAATTGTGCAAGTCACACTCAGTTTTTTTAGCCTTAATTTGGTATGGAGTCATCATATTAACGGCTTACAAGCCGGTGCACGCACACATTGGCTTACACAAAGCAAGCTTCATGGATAGAATTCTCACATGGTTACAAGGGAGCTTGAGAAAGTTTCGATTAACATGAAACTTATTGAGGCTTATATGATGTAAAGGATTACAATATCTTTCTTGCGGCCTAAGTGTGACCAGCCCATTTTAGTCTCATGGCACCCTTCTTGCCACCCAAAAGTAACCAATGATACAAATTAGTTATGTAGAGCAATAACCCCAACCCATACATCTTATTGGTGGATTGTTAATGCCATGTTTCGAACCATGGAACCTGTTAACATATGCCTTGTTAAACGTTTGTCAACTTTTGAACATCAACCATTGCCGATGGATTTCATGGATTTATGGGTTGAGGTATTGTTTTGTAAAGCTTTTCTGTAGTTTAGTGTTTGTAAAAACTCACATTCAAGTTAGTTCAACAAATACCCTTTAATTGGTGTCGATAATATTATAATGATGATGTAGTCGATGATATAATCATTATAATTGTAAATTAGTTTGATTTGAAATTTCAGGTGGTTTCGTATTGTATGAAAATTAATTTTATTTAAAATTATTTTTACTAAGTAAAATCGAATCAAAATTGAACAATAATGCATTAAATTTAGAGCTGATATTCTAATATTAATTAATTAAAAACATAAAAATATGACGGTGAAATTTAAAATTTTACCTCATTTCATAAGATTTCAATTTTACTATTAATTTTACTTGAAATGTCCAGATAAAATTGTAAAATATATAATCTTACGAGTTAAACGGAAATTTTAACAACTTGATCAGAAAATGCAAGCCGTAGCCAAAATTAACATGCTTTGAAGTCCCAAATCTCAACTTGTGCACACCCCAATTAGTCCAATGCTCTTGCATTGCTGGCTCAGTCTTATGCGTTGCTCGCTCCATTCCAAGCCCAAGACTAGTGGCTAGTGCGTCACTCAACTCAAATCCGTGTAGGCCCCAACCTCAACTCTCGTCGCATGCCTCGCTCGCGCCCGCGCACATCCTCGCTACATGAACATGGGTGCTGCGCGCACTTTTATTTGTGAGATTGCAGCAAGTGCGAGTGAGTGTTCTGACATCCGAAGCTTTTTCCTCGCCTAAGTCGATTAGAGTGATGACTTAAGGGGGTGAAATCAATTCATAAAATAACCAATTACTTAATCAATTCAAATTTATGAATAGTTTTATTTTTGGCGTACGTGCAAATAACTAATTATTGGACAAAAACCCAAAACTGAGGATCTGTGATATATCATCTCCATCATCGAAGGTTTCATCAATCGCTGTCTGAAGAGATTATTTATTTATATTTATGTATTTAATCTCAAAGCAGGATGGGTGACGTAGTGGGGGGTACACCATGATGATCCAGTTGAACGTCTTTACAAGAAATTAGGTACCGATGGTACTACATATTATATCAAACGTTATCTACGGAAGTATAACACCATAGTTTTTATTTATTTGTTTATTTATCTATTACTCTTATTATATATAATTAAATTTGCATCTAAATTACTTCTGTATGGATTTAATTCATTGTTAATGCAGAGGCTTTCCGGCCCTAAATAAGAATTTATTAAGAAATTTACTTTCAATTACATACAATCAATAACATGACTTATTTTATACTCGTGTTTGATAAGTTAAAAATTACTTACGACTTTGAATGCGAAGCTAATAAGTTGGAGTAGCGTCTTCTTAATCCGTCGTAAAGTTTTTTATTCTGTGTTAATAAAACTCGCATCCTTACCCTATGCTGGTGATTGCTTGCATGTCAGTTTAATACTAGATCAAAATAAATATGAGAGTATGAGTAAAATTAAATTTTAATAGCCCACGCCCACCAATATGAATAGGATATAAGTGAGATAGTAGAGCATCTGATTGTCCATTTTATGTTCGGCTCCTATATCCATTATCATTAATATATCTCATTGCAAATATACTATAAAATAATTACTAATAAGTTATTTATTTATTTTTATTTTTTTAGGCGCAAGGATGATATCGTGTAATAATATTTGATTTTTATCTGATTATTAATATGTGTAAATTTATTTCGATTTTTAAAATAAATTATTATAATATTGTTTTTCAAATAAGTCATTATTATATATATAAAAAAAAATGGGTAATGTTTTTTCATAATATATTTTTATCCAACTATTCAGTGAAAATGATATCCATGAATTCGTACCCGACAAGAATGAAGACAATACGGTGTGTTTGGTTAGTATATTTGAAAACGTGATTCTTAATCAGATCAATAAATTGTGTTTATTTATTTATTTAATCAGATCAATAAAAAGATTTATTTATTTATCTTTTTATTTATTTTAATTGAATTTGTGTAAAATTTAACCGTTAGATCACTATAAAAATTTACAGTTATAACATTAACTATATTAATATATAATGTAACGGTTGATTTTTAAAACAAACTACAATAACATAGCAAAAAATTTAAAAGCCGCACAATATGACTTTTCTCGCCCGCCACAGCCAACTCCAACTCCCATATGCCTCACTCTTAAAATGAGTAAATAAATATTTGAGGTATATTGTAGTCCTCCCATTTAAGCATTTATCCTCCAAGATTTGAATTGTCCTCTTAGACTGATCATCTGTCTTTGGATGAAAAATAAACTACTAGTTGATGTGGCACTACATTATTGAACTTGCATTACATTAGCAGTGTGTCATCCATTCACATGTCAGCACATCAGTAGATAGTGTGCATCATATAACTATAAAAGACTTCCATACAATATATATATTCATATATATATATATATAGTGTGCATCATATAAAGTGATTTATGTAAGCCTTTTGTGCTAACTTTCTCGTGAAAACATGACATAAAAACATTTTATTGACTAATAATTTAATCAAAATACATAAAATATTATAACTTCAAATATTTACGGATAAGCTTGCGCAAAATACTTAGAACATCTTCAACATCTTAGTTATATAGCTAAAGTAATATTTGGCTAAAAAATTGTCCAACAAATCAGATATTGTATTAGTCAAATTTACTTACAACTATAATTTTATTTAAATTTATATACATAAACTTATAGTTGTGTCACATCAGCCTCACACCTCTCCTTCATTTAAAACCCCTAATATACCCTTTAAACTTCTTCCTTCCACCCATTGCACCTCTACCCACCGCCCTTAAGGAAGAGGACACCATAGGCAAATCAGACGGCTTGTGCCGCCCTCCCCGCACAGATCCCACCACCCTCCTGCGCCTCTAGTTATTGTGTTATCCCCCCTCCCTACTTCGTGTCACACCTCCACCCACCCTACATCATGTCCCTGTCCCACGACTTGTGCCTCCACTCAATAGTTAGTAATTAGGGTTTAGAAAGAATAAAGGTTGGAATAAATTGGGTAAAATAAAATTAAGTAATAAATTTTTAAATGTACATATGGTATTAGATAAAATTATTTTAAGTTAAATATTTATTGTTACAGGTGATTAAATATGACTATTGCTATTGGCTATTCCCTTATATTAAAGCATCTCCAATCTATATCGGTTAAAATGACTAGTTAAAGTTATTTTTAGCTTGATACAGTATCATTTTATATAATGATATTTTAATCCTATATCGGCTATATTTTTGTTGAACTTTTATTTGTTTTAATATACCCCTACCATTTATTTTTTTGCCTTAGGGGAGGTGCAACAACAAAAAACCCAGGGGTGTGGCTCACCGACATCAGCTTGAACGTCAGATCGAATGTCCACCAGCGACTTCAGCTCGTTGTAGATCAGATTGAACGTCCGGCTTATTGCACTCGTACCCACCACGCCTGTGACTGATCCTTCACCCAAAGCCTCCAATGGTGGCTCATCGCCGCCGATGCGACACCATCTCTAGAGTGTGTCGTAGTGTCCGCGGATTTGAACACGATGGCGGCGGTGCCGCATGTGAGGCGGGCTCGCTTTCGAGAGGCGCGATCAGACTCGTGACGAGGGATGGTGCGACGGGACAGAGGGAGGGCATAGGGCAGTGCAACGACTGACGGGGGAGTGAATGAGGAAGGGGGCGACACTATGAGGAGGGAGGGAGACGTGAGAAGGAAAAGATAGGATTGTAATTTTGAAATAGGATTAAATTGAAATGGCAGTTTAGGTATAAATAAAGTTAAAGTTAAATTTAAATAATTTTTTAGCTTTAGCTATTTATATAACTAATGGATTAAAGAGAAATTTAAGTAATTTATTGGTATAGCTTGATTGGAGATTACCAAAACAAAACATATATATATATATTAAAGACTTTTAAGAGACTTTAATAGATACGAAAGTCTCTTTTATATGCGTATATTGACTTTAATAGATACGAAAGTCTCTCTTATATACGTATATATATACACACAAAACAAAACAAGCACAACTAATCATACAGGGGATTACGTCCATGGGTGCATTCGTTTTAAAAGTAGCCCTACCCTTCACCCCACGTAAGTGAGATCTGACCTCGAAAGCATCCCTTCCCTGCACCCCACCAAAGTGAGATCTGACCACAAAAGTGAGATCGATTCTCTCCAAAAACGCCTTTTTAAAATGAAATAAACAATCACATTAAGTATATTTTCCTCATTTCAGGAAAAACAAAAACTGCTTATGCACTTTTGCATATGGTTTTCATTGGATAATGCCATAATGGTTTCCACTTGATAATCAGCACACAGACTATAAAAGAATACCTATAAAAAAAATATCTGCCATCCCAATGGTTTGCTTTGATATAATATGTAATAGAAAGTTTGGATTACGGGCGAAATATAAATTATTAAAATTATTGTAATTTATATTTAGATAATTATTATTAGTAATATTTAAGTCACAGATAAAAAATTATTAAATTTTTTATAATCAAATTTTAGATAACTTTTTAAAAATAGTATAATTTATTTATGAGGCCTGCTCCCATACCTGATACCTCTTAAGAGCTTTTTAGCTCACAATACGAGCTTTTTGTACCTACGTAGCCTTGAAAACAAAGTATAAGTAATTATCATTTACCTCGACAATCATCAACACTTTGTGGCTACATTAGCAAAAAGTCGAAGGCCTTAACATAAAGGTTGAACAAGCAATACAGAGCTCAGATCTTGCCACAAATTCATAAATCTTATTGTTGTATCTGACTAATACAAAAAAATTAAGAGATCTTTTATCTCATAATCAAATATCATAATCATAGTATAAAGTTTGAATTGTATCCACCCAGTGTGAAAAGGAAAAGAGAAGAGAATTATATTCTAATTCTAATTGAGAGCATATCCGTTTGATTTAATTACTTAAAGAACACACAATATCAAAAAAAACTTTTAATATAAATATTTTTAATGCACAAACTCGTATATTATAATATTGTCACTTGTCACTTTAAAACGCATGTCATGCAATATTAAAATCCATTCACATATGCAAAGTGGAAATCTAGGCATAACATGTTGTACTTTTGTTTGTCAGGCGCAGATTTCAAGCCAAAATTAGTGTCAAGGCCTTTTATTTGTAATAATAGTGAAAATGCGTATGATAAAAGTAAACGCAGGTGCTGTTATATTGTATGGAAAAAGGCCTTATGTTGCAAAATCTGTGCAGGGCCTGCAAAGTCTCCACAGGATTGCTTTGATAAAATTCATCAATTCAACCACAGTAAAGGGTAAAAGAAAACAGGCCATCCACCCTCTGAAGTAAACTACTGAAGCCGAATGAACGAAAAAGAAAGGCAAGCTCCGTCAAATGGAAGAGTCAATGTGCACTTGACACAGTGCAGATTTTGTTGCAAAAGTAATGCCATGGATCGAGAACATTAAGTGGAGTTATTCTCGGTTTTATAGCCTGCATCACTCTCCACTCCACAACATCGGCGGGAAAGTTGGATTTTCCTGAAAATTGCAGGTAAAGTTTTCTTTAAGCAATAGAAGAAAAGATCAAGGCTTAGCTCGCTGTGAGTCCCCCCAGTTCTGAAACAGGTGAAAAACAAAGCCATCCATGGGAAATATAATGCTCAACTACATTGCAGGGAGAACAAAAGAAACCGTGCGACAGTTTCAAGGGTATCAAAATGTGGTATAGGGAAGGAGAATAGGGAAGGAGCACAATGCATGTGTCTGCCGAAAACTGATGTAGTTACAGCAGGAAGAAGTGCCCTGGATTGGGATGCCCAGGTTCCCATTAATCCATTTCGACATAAACAGTCCAATGCTGATGGAGAGTCGACTGCGACTTTCTTAGTAGTGGAGAACTTTGAACTGTTGCACAAAAATAAAAGGAGAACAAGGAAATCAACGAGAAAGAAAAACAGGACACAAAGTTTTACGTAGTTAGGCAGCCAGATCGTGCCTAGATCCACGGAGTTGCAGAAATTTTATTTTTGTTTGGAGAAAGAAGATGGCAAAAGTAACTGTTTTGGTGACTACATAGACTTTTTATACCAAAGAAAATAGAGCACTATTGGGCCCATCAGACCCAGTCCAAAAACAGGCTGCATAACCCAACATGAATATGTTCTCATTTTCTGTGTTTCTCCCCTTTAAGTTCTCTTGCTTACACAAATGTATTTGTCGCCGTTCTCTGTACTAATTGAAACTGTCACCTGTAACTGTGAGTTACGGAACTCTCTTTTATGTCTCCATGCCTTGCAGGACAGAGGTTGGCGTTCACAAATACGCCCACATCTTGGCCAGTAAGACATTCGAGTCAAACTGAGATTTCAGGGCATGCTAGCTCAAGTACATTAGTACAAGTGTAAGTAAGAAAAACAAAGGATTTTAAAATCCACATTGTCTTTGTTAGGATTGATGAGACTTCGTTGCCTTTATCCCCATTCGGGATTATTTTCCATTTTTATATGTGAATGACTGCCGTTCTAAGCACAGATTCAATAGTATATCTCAAAGATACCTTTTTTTTGACAAGTGAATAGACTTTCTAGTGGTTGCAAAATTAGTAGAGATCCTTGATTCTATCTGAGACGACAATGCAAATAGCAGTGCCTATTGGAGTGGGTAATAATGGGTATATGTGAATGACTGCCGTTCTAAGATCAGAATCAATAGTATATCTCAAAGATACCTTTTTTGACAAGTGAGTAGACTTTCTAGTGGCTGCAAAATTAGTAGAGATGCTTGATTCTATCTGAGACGACAATGCAAATAGCAGTGCCTTTTGGAGTGGGTAATAATGGGTATATGTGAATGACTGCCGTTCTAAGATTAGAATCAATAGTATATCTCAAAGATACCTTGTTTGACAAGTGAGTAGACTTTCTAGTGGTTGCAAAATTAGCAGAGATGCTTGATTCTATCTGAGACGACAATGCAAGTAGCTGTGACTTTTGGGGTGGGTAATAATGGGTATATGTGAATGAATGCCGTTCTAAGCACAGATTCAATAGTATATCTCAAAGATACCTTTTTTGACAAGTGAGTAGACTTTCTAGTGGTTGCAAAATTAGTAGAGATGCTTGATTCTATCTGAGACGACAATGCAAATAACAGTGACTTTTGGAGTGGGTAATAATGGGTATTTAGATAACCCTGGTAATTTCAAAATCCTTAAGATTGCCTAATTTTCCTTTCTATGAAACAACCCCTTGAGCATCATTTAATAGGAAAGATTTGTAAGTTTGTTAATTGAAGTCCGGGCTAGAAATTGAAATTCTGATACAAGGTTTGTTAATATAAGTCCGAGGAAACCAAATGATATAAGGCTGATTAATAATAGAAGAGAACCTTAATTATCAGCTAACTTGCAAGCATGCGCATCCAAGACATTCTTTTCCCCATTAAAATCAAATTATTCTTTATTGGTTTTTCTATATATAATAAACTGCAAGCAGAGGGACACAAGACCCAGTTATTCCCTGAATAAATAAACAAATAAGATCAGCATTATTCTCCAACAATACACTCAAGACTCCCTTGGGCTATCCCTAATGGACTGCACCTAACTGATCTCTCAGCCATTTCTACTGCAAACACCTACCCCCATAACCTGCAGTTCGGAACAGCGCTTGTTTTATGTCTTCAGGACTCATCACCCTCTGTTGTTCTGCCTCCTAATTGACCATTCAAACAAACACCACATGCCAAGGCAAACATTAAAGTCATTCAAAAGCAGGTGACGAAAACATAATATAATTTTAACCAACAGTCATCAATTATACCATACCTCAGAGCAGGATGCCTGCATTGAAAAATCATTGAAGCCACTGATGACACATTGCTGGATCTCAAGGCCTAGAGCCTCTAAGGTGTTAACCGTGGATAGTAGCAGCCCGGGCTTCATTGCACAGCAAATTTCGATCCGGGTATCAAAGTCTCGCCTCTCCACATCAAACTATAAAATTGCAACAATTATAGCTGGAAATCCAGTTGATGCCCATTATGGATTAACCCAATCAATTGTTTTTTGTTTTTTTTGCGATGAGTCACAAATAGACAAATTACACCCAGAGTTTATTAATGCCGATTGTACGAGTCATGAGAGGCAATGCGATTTAAACCCGAACTTTATGGGAAGCCCATACATTATTGTTTAAGGGCTTTTATCAAAAAGTGACGGTTTTCAGATGCCACCATACCTTTGGGGAATTCCTAATCAGACCTTCGTTCGGTTTTGGATCTCTAATCAAGCCTGTAGTATTCATCTGATCCAAACCCACTTCTGTTCCTTCTTGGAGCTTATTGATTCTTTCCAAAAGCTCCTTCATGTAATCAATGGTGTCCCCAAGTATTGACGTTCTGTCCATCTGCAAAGATTCTCGATTCAAAAACCAATAACTAGTATGTAAAAACAGAAAATGAAGACACTCTAGAAAGAAGAGTAATCATAGATTGAATGCAGACCCAACCTTGCTGATCTTAGGAACAATGGACCGGAGCATGGAAAGCCGGTCATTCAAGCGCTTCCTGCGCCGCCTCTCGGCCATCAGATTCTTAGAGGGCTGGCCCTCCAATTTCCTCGGCCTGTTCTTTCTCTCCCCAGAAGCCCCCATGTTGAAAACTGGGAAACTGGCGGATTGCTTCTCTTCAGCAAAGCGGCCATTGATGTTTACATCTTCAAAGACACTGCTGGTTTCTTCGTCCTTGATAGCAGATGGAGGGTAATGCTCCTGGGGTGGTGACTGATTCGCCAGAGGTGAATTGGAGTCCATCTCTGGCCCTGTGGAGAGACCCTCCACAAGAGAAGGGTACACATCAGTGAAAGAAGAGGAATCAAAGGTTGATAGATCAATTGGGGCAGAGAGTCCTGCAAATGAAGTGGGGTCTGGGGCACCATCCAAGTCCAAGACATGGGTTTCATCAAAAGCATCAAAACTCCACCCGCCTGGCAAGAACTCACTCAATCCTCCATTTAATGGGTTCCAAGTATCCCTTCTTAAGGCCATTAATTCCTCTAAAAAACCATGTTGGCTAAGTTCCATCTCTCTCTCTCTCTCTCTCTCTCTCTCTCTCTCTCTCTCTGCAAGAACAATCTGAGGATGGCTAACTAAGCGTTCAGTGAAGGAACATATAAATGCATAAACTGTGGGGATGTTATTGAGAACATGATGAAAGTGTACAAAAAAGCATGTGTGGCTTGCTTGGATCACCCTAGAGAGATAAATGGAATCTGCTATTTTTTCCCTACCTAGGGTCACTCTCAATGGTGAATTTATGTTGCCCTCATCACCAAAATCTTTTGCATCATCAGACAGACCTAATAATTTAACATCCCCACCAACTTTGACCTGCAGGAGTCTGTCTGAACGGAAAGTTATGCAGTATACATTATAGGCTCTGTCAGATTCCTTGTATGTTATATTTTCTCTGAGCCATTCTATTATTTGAAAACCCAATTTGATATCCCAAAATGTCTTCTTTTTGGTTTGAAGGCTCGGATTAAAAAAATTGTTTTCAACCAAACGGACAACATTTTAGAGTGAAATAGAAGGTAGTTATTGTATTATTTTTTCTTTTTAAACTATTGTTATTATTAATATCATCATTATTGGAAAAAAAATTGTAAATAATTATCAATGCAAAGATTGCCCTCTTATATTCTAATGTGCAACATTTTACTCTTAGTCACATTTTTAACTAAAATTTAGGTTATTATCATGTATCTAATGTTTCAGATTAAAATGAACTGTTAAAATGAATCGTTTTTAGTATTTTACCCTTAGTCTCGTTTAAAGTTTAATATGATTCATTAGATATAAAATGTTTCACATTTCATTTTATCCATATATATAAATATATATATGCTATTTATGAAATAAAATCTAAATCAGGTACTTAAAAGTTATAAATTTTTAGAAAACCTCTAATTATAATTTTCAAACAAATTTTATTTTTAATTAGTGGGTGCATGTTTGGTTTCTTTGTCAAGCCATAATTTTGTATAATAAAATTTAGTTTTGGTTTTTTTAAAAATCATAATTTTGTATATTCGGAATGAGTTTTTTCACTTTTTCAAAACCAAATTTTAAGTTGGAAAATTTGTTTTACAAATGCATGGGAGAAAGACCATGGTTTTGACTACTTCAAAGAAAAAAAATCACGATTTTAACCATATGAAAAACAAATAAATACTTAAAATAAACTTAACTTTGTAAAACTTAAGGGTAAACTATAATTTTACAGAACTTAATATTGAATCATATTTTGATTTGTTAACGAAACATACCCTTTATCATGATTTATGTTTTAAATAATTAATGTTACAACATTTATTATTTTTTTAATAAAATGTCGATGAATCTATTCAAATTAAAGTTTAAGAATATATATATATATATATATATATATATATATATATATATAACACACACACACACACACACACATATATATATGTATATATATATATAATTACACACACACACTCACACGCATGTCAATACACGGGTGTTACAAAGGGTCGCACGAGGAACATTACCCAGTCAGTAGTAGGTTTTCACTCCCAGACAACAGAAGGCAACTATTGTTACTCTATGGTAGATATATTCTTTATACATGGAAATGCTATATATAGTGGACACTTTGGCGTGCAGAATGAATAGACATTTCTATTCATGAGGTTTGAAGATGCATAGAGTGGACACCCTAATTTGTGCACCTATGTCATGACTATATTCTGATTATTTATAAGGTGTAACATCGTGCACCGTCTCTTATCAGTACAATATTGTAGTTTTGTTTCGGAAAGGTTTATTTTTGAAGAAAAAATTAAAATAAGGATTTAAGCCATTTTCATCAAAGCTACCTTATGTATATATGTGTGTTAGTGAGAGAGGCTATACACAGTTGTGATGCGTAGCACATTAAGAAAGGCAGTCTCCCCATATGAAATGTATGAGAAAGAACATCGATCACTATTCAAACGAAAAAAAAACTTGTAGGTTGAAACGCGTGAGAAGCTGCGGCAAAATTTTATGCGGTGCCATTAAAATTATTTACGCATTTTGTTAGAATACTCTTGATTTGATTACATAAAATTTGAATAGATTTGTGAAGAAGTTTTTAATACATTTATAAATTTTCAGAGTAAAAGCCATGGCCATGATAAGAGAAGGCACGTGAGAATGCTATTTGGATGGAGGATTGTTTTCTTTGCTGACTGTGGTGTAACAAAAAGACCAACATAATAAATAACTCAAACCATATCTGGAGCTAGGCTTTCTCAAAATAAAAAATAAAAAATTGGAGCTTCCGGATAATAATTTCCATTTCCCATGCATGCATTGTAGTTTTCACTGATTAGGACATGGTCATGAATTGGCCCGAGGCTTCAGCATGTGCAAAAGTGGGAAATAACATTTCCAAGGCCACATAAATTGGGAAAGGAGAAGAGAACTTTGATGAGTTTTGATTGCCTTCTCTGGATTTCTGATGGCACTTTTTATGCATATTTAATTTCTTTTTAGTTTACTTCTCTATCAGCCTTAAGCAATCATTCATGATATAGAGGCATCTAAATAAGCTTAATTGAATTGAGTCAATAAAATCAAATTTATACATTATCGAATTTAAAAGAATATCCAACGAGCTATCAAATAATAATAAAGGTAATATTAAAATAAAATAAAAACAGTGCCAAGCCCCATCTTCTCTCTGTAGCTCTGTAATGTGGGCGGGCGAGATTAGATGATTACTGTTAATTCATGCTCTGCGAATGTTGTTGTCGGATACATGTATTAAAATCTAAAACTTCTTTTCCCATTCGAGTTTTCTATTATTTTGATTTCATGATGAAGACTTTGAATGTTTATAGTATAAGAGTTTGTTTATCATTCAACAATAATGCAACTTTATGCAAGTAATAATTGGTTTTTACTATTTTGGCCGGGGTGGGTAATCGATGCCTGCTTTGAAAGTACAAGTAAAAGTAGAAAGACACGTAATTTTTCGACTTTTTAATTTGATTTGTTTCTCAAAATTAGAAAATCTAGAGGCGAAGACATTCATGACACAAACTACGAGGTCGCACATCTGAGTTGGTCCGACCAATCCGAAGGAGGACACGTGAATGTCTCGATGGAAGGGTGTCAGACAGCGATCTCCATATGTGTCATACAGGAATACATATAAATAAATATAAAATTCAAATTATACAAAATTCATTGACAAACATGACAAAGGTAATAAAATGAAATAGTAAAAAGAAAACTTACTGGTAAATGATAAAGATAGGAAGAGCATCAAACGGTTTTTTTTTTTTCAAATTTTAGTAAAAAAGCATCCTTAAAATTTTATCTCAGTTTTTATTTATTTATTATGTTTTAAATAACTCACTTTCTATCATTTTTTTATTTTATTAAAAAAATATTTTTTCCATTACGTTTTTCTTTTCTTCTACTTAATTATTACATCTAAATACACATATATCAAATAAAATATAACTTTTTTTGATTTTTTTAAAATATATAATGAATCCTTAAGAAAATTATTTATTTTCTATCTTCAAATTCTATTTTAAAAATTCAAATATAATTTTTTTTCAAATTTATTACCATATTTTAGAGAAAATAAAGTTTAAGAAAATCTAACGTGAGTATTATTATTTTTGATGATTTTTTTAAAAACATTCTAAAATATTTTTAATTTGAAATTAGACATTTTATTTATTAACATATAATAATATGATATAAAAATTGGTAAAACAAACCCATTGAAAAAAAAATAATAAATAAAGAAAATTTTATTTGTAATCCTCAAGACTGCAATTAGCATTACTCGTAAATAAAATATAGAATTTGTACAATAATTTTTAAAATTTTAAAAAGTTTAAATTTAATTATAAGTTTTAGCTTTTTATTAATCCCAATCAATAATCAAATAGTAAATGTGTTTGGTACAATAATATTATTTTTAAAAATATGATTGTTTTTAAAAATAAACAAGTTTAAATAATTTAAAACTATTTATAAATGATATAAATTCATATAAACATGTTGTTTTTAAAAATAATTGTATTTTAACAAATAATTCAGCCATAGTATTCTAAGAGCAAGTGTGATTATAATAAAATTATAATTTTTTCATAATTATATAACCTTGTTAATCTTATGGGGGAAAGATGAAAGAGACATAAAAATAAATGAAAAAATAAATAAAATAAATATCAAATGATAATATAATACATGTAAATGATTATTCAAATTTAAAAACTTTCACAAATTTTCAAATCTTAGACTTTAATAAAATCTAATATAATTATATTTCTCTAAAATTTGTCAAGTTTTTCATTTAAATATTTTAATGACTAAGAGCATCTCCGATGGTTTTTATCAGTTAAAAAACTAAGCTAAAGCAATATTAAAGTATCTAGCTAAAATGTTAATGTATTAAATTAAATATTACTTTAGCTTGTTTCCTAAACTATTATTTAGCCTTTTAGGATTGCGTGGGCATAGGAGCGTTGTCAGGGGGAGGGGGGTGCGGGGGCAGTTTAGGGAAACGATGGAGGGAGAGCCGAGGGCATGGGGAACGATGGGGGGAGACACGACGCAGGGAGAGAGAGGGGGGGGGGGGGGGGGGGGGGGGGGGGAAGCGTGTGACCAAAGGTGCCACTGGGGGGGAGGAGAAGTCGCCGGCCGCTGCTGGAGAGGGAGGGAAAGACAAGCGACCACTGGACTGGAGAGGGGGATAGCGCAAGACTGGAAGGGACTATATTAAAAATTTATTTAATTTGCTGAAATGTCATAACAGTAAAATTAAAAGTTAAAGTTATTTTTTTTTTTTTTTTTTTACTAGTGATTTATTTAATTCAGTGATATTAATTAAAAACACATAATTTCATCCCAATTTCCCGCGTTCTTATCCTAATTTTCATTTTGTCGTTTAGAAAAAAAAAACGTTCTGTAACGCTACTACAGTACCTCTTCCCCACCATAAACCTCTCTCTCGTGCCGGCTGCCCACACCTCTAGCTCCCACGTCGCCGCACGGCCGCAGCCCACCGGTGGCCACTACTCCAGCCTGGCCGCGCGTTGTGTAGATGGCCGCATGCTTCGAAATCCGGTGCTCCAAACCCACGCAGCAGCGTCGACCTACCCCGCTTGCCCGGCATCCCCAGCTAGCCCCACCGCAATCCGGGTCCGGTGTCGCCTAACCACTTGACAGTCGGCTGGTTACGTTCACCTTCGTCCTCCGACCTCGCCCGCTGAGCCTCTGGATTCGTTCTTCAACGAACGAAGGCAGGAGAGTGAAGTTATCAACGAATAGAAAACAAAAGGGAACCCAACAGAAATGAAGAAAAAGAAAATTATAATAATAAGGAGATCCGACCCCAATTTCTCTGGTTCTGTATATTCTTTCCCCTTTTTATTGATGACATTTTCTTATCGATTATTTTATTGTTATTATAAATCTACTACTATTATTTTGTTTATTTAAATTACTGTATTATTTATATGAGAATATATATATATATGTGTGTGTGCAATCGGTGTCGTGTTATCATACTAAATTACTAATGATGTTGTGATTGACAGGGAAAAAAAATAGTCATCAATTTTCTATTAATTAGTGACAATGACACGCCAACATAATAACGATATATAACGATTTGTTACTGCTCAAGTAATTACACTTATTTATGAAGCAGTAAAATTTAAATTTCATTTGTTAATTATTACTCGTTCCTAACACAATTTTTTATTCTAGTCCAGTGACACAATCAAGTTATTGTTTAACAAAATTTTATTGTTATTGTTGTTTAATTATTTGCATTTTAATATAAATTTATTTGCGCACGAAGTATCCCAATTTTATAGTTCATATATATTTGCTTCAATACTATTTTCTCTCGAAGAGCATAGGCAAAAGAAAATTGACAATTTAATATAAACTTGTACGTTGATAATATCTATTTTTAATGTTATTGTTGTTTAATTATTTGCATGTGACAGGAAATTTTATTTGCTTATGAAGTATTATGATTTTATAGTCCATATGTGCATCAATACTATTTGCCCTCGAAGAGCATAACTGAAAGAAAATTTACAAATTAATATTTTAAAAATATTATTTATTGATATTTTATGAAAAATATATTGTGATTTTCTGTATTTTAGAATAATATTGATATACTGCACGTTCAAAAAAAATATAAACAAAGGCTCTCAATCAAAATATCGAATGAAAAGATGAATTTCAAAATAACGGTAATGGAAGGAAATTGATAAAGAAAAAAAAACTTAGTTATGAATTTCTTAAGAATTTAATGTCTATATCTAACATTAGTCGATGACTTTTTTAAATTTAAACTTATTTACGGGAAGTTTTATGTAAATAGATGAATAAATAATACGATTATTCACAAAAATTAATACTTGCCAAACCTGTGCTTTATTTTGTTTTTTACCATGCATACAATAAAAAAAGTATAATATTATTACCGTATAGTTATTTAAATTAATATATTAAAAAGACCTAATTACCCTCAACTTGTCACACGGAATTTGGAGTGACGTGCATGTATATAGATATTAATTAATTTAATCGTGTTTTGATTAAATTAGGAATGAAATTTAATTAATATATTGAACCAATAAAAATACATCATGTATGCGCCGAGACGGTGAAATAGATTTTCTCCCCATAATTCATGGTTGCGCATCGATCGCCGAGTGATTCATTCCAATTATTCATCCACACACTTGTTCTGTTTCTTCAAATTTTCTTTCATCGATGAAGACAAATTTCAAAAATAAAAATAGAAATAAAAATAAAAGGAAAAGGAAAAGGTCCCATGGTCGGGAAACCCTGGCGGTTCACATCGATCACACGTCTGCTGTCTGCATGTAGAGTGAGGGCCCGTTATAGAGTAGGCAGAAACCTCAGGCAGCGCCCACAGTGTCCTCCGCAAAACCGCTTCTGCTCCCTCACACTGCTCCCTCTGTAGTCTGTAGTCTCTTTCAATGTTCTATTCGTTTATTTATATATTTAGCACTATGTTTTATAACCGATGGTCCCTAGCTACTCCAAAATATAAATAAAGATATAATTAGAGATCTGTCTCTCGGACTGGGTGGGTCTCACTGCTGCACTCCTGTTCGATCAGGCTTCTGGTGTGTGTGTGTGTGTGTTATATATATATATATATATATATATATACCCATGAATGGCTAAGTACGTATCTGATATCATCGAGTACCGGCTGTAGCAGTTGAAGCTTCCCTGCATATGAGAAATAGTGTATTATAGTATATAATATATGCTTGAATTATTGCGTATCTCTGCATGGCTATGACTATGTGGACTCACTGGACTGTGGAGAGGGAATGGTGGTGGTATATAAGCTGGTACGACGTCGTCATGGCCGACCAGATGCGCGCATGCATTTTCATATCATGGCCTCATGGGCAGCGCAGCACTGCAGCAGAGAGAGAGAGAGGGAGAGAGAGAGAGAGAGAGGAGCTCAGTGAGCAGTACGGTATTTTGTCGGTTGGCGTCGAGTCAAATCATCGCAAGAAAACGAGGAGAGAATCGGGGGGAAAACATGTGTGCGTATATATGTGCATAGAAAGAAGAGATCAACATGCATAAAGCCAAATGTGACTTGATTTACCGAAAAGGTAGAAAAAAAACATAAAAGACACATGATTTACCAAATTAAAAGAAAAAAAAAGAAAGAATGAGAGATGTGACTTGATTTATTAACGGATCCGGACTCTCGAGTGTGATTTATGGAGGGGACTTCAAGATGATGTACGCACATACATATGACTTATCATGACTTGAATATAATATAATTTGTAATGTTTATACGTCTTCGGGCATTTGTGGTGATTCTCTGCTCTTCTCCCTTCACCAACGTACGTAAGGTTCATTGCAATGCCATAGCATTAATTAGCACGGCCATCGTCGCCATAGATCCATAGCCTGGCAATAACGTAACAGATCTCATCCATTTGATCCATAGTCATCTAGTCATGGTGATGTCCGGTGTTTATAATTTATGCTCACCAACACGCACACCCCACACCTACCTACCATTCTAGCAACCTAGGAGTACTAGGAGCATCCCTTGGGCATATATACCCTCCTACGATTTTTTTATTAATATTTAAAATTCTATACTTGCTTCAGCTTTTGAGTTTGCGAATCAAATTCAATTTCCGAGATCTGTAGCCCTCCCTCTCCCTTTCCCAATACGAATATATATATTATCTTCCTTGCCTTCAAGTTAAAATTAATAAAACCCAGTTAATTCTTAGATGAATTAGACCGATGGTTGCGTCCAAGCCACATAACCAGGTTATTAATATATATAGAACTAACAAAAATATATGGGATCATCATTACATGAAGGCTATAAACCGTCCAAAATCTCTAATTTGCCAATCTATATATGCCCAGTGGGACACATACAATTCATGAAATCTCCAATCTGCGAATATAATCATTACGCTATCCAAAAGAGGAAGAGGACCCCCTTTTTTGGGTGGAAGGTCAACAATATATATTATCATCAATGGATTCAATGCGCGCGGTATATTTGGACAGTAATATTTTGGTATGAATCAAATCTAATATTTTGGTTCCTAATCAACTCTTTAACAACTATCAAATTTTGACAGCCAATTTATTTCTTCTTGTTGCTTGCTCCCCATGCATGATTAGGAAAAGGTATGATTATGTGATCTATAGCATCTTCAATCATACTCCATACATTTTATTTTTTAACTAGTTATTTTTAATGGTCTATTCAAACCATACTCTTTATTTTAACTAAGTATATAATATTTTATTATTTTTTAAACTTTTAATTTAAATAAATTTTTTGTGTAATTAATTAATGTTTTATTGAATTAAAATATTAATAGAATTAATTTAAAAGGGCAAATAAATGGGATGAAAATGAATCCATATTAGAAGCCGCACATCTCAATTAGGCAAGTCACCAATAGTTATTACTCCTTTTTTATGTAGACACTGTTAATTTA
Organism: Taxillus chinensis; assembly: GCA_023512835.1. Classification (NCBI taxonomy): domain Eukaryota; kingdom Viridiplantae; phylum Streptophyta; class Magnoliopsida; order Santalales; family Loranthaceae; genus Taxillus; species Taxillus chinensis. The sequence continues at coordinate 19,968,237 of CM042084.1, forward strand.
CCTTGATTACGCACATATTAAACGGTAATAAATTCGCCTACTTTCCACTTGCGTGTCTCACCAGTAACCTTTTTCCTTCTTTTTTTTTGGGGGTCCAGAAGCCGAACCCAGTGACCAACTTTGACGATGTAGAATTCCTGCGGAACCAAAAAACGACCCCGCTCCATTTTCATTCAAACAATTTACTGTATATAAAATTATAGGCCCAGCTAGATGGTTTGGGCCATATACATTGGGTTTTCGTGGGCCTTCAAATTTTACTCAACTACTTCTAATTGTTGCCCGCGTGGCATCTAGTCCACGAGTCCACACACCAACGCATAACTAATACTAGTTTGCTTTACGTGGCATATAATCCATGAATAACATTATAGCATACTATATGAAAAAATAATTAATTTATAAATTATTCACGGCTCCGTAGCGATATTAAGAACGCGAAATATTAAGCCATATTTGTTTCACCTGTTTTCTATTTTCGTTTTTAAAATGTGATAGCTGTTTTCGAGTATAAAAAACATAAAACTGAAAACAATAAAATGTTGTTTTCATTCTTTAGGACATAAAAAATAAAAACAAGTTTTAGTTGTTTTCAATTTTTAATTTTTTGTACTCGAAAACAGCTATTATATTTTTATCATGAAAACTTTTAATCTGGAACACTACATCAGTATTCAATAGTTCAAATTAAAATTCTCACAATAAAAATTTAATATTATTTTTTCATTTATATATATGTGTGTGTGTGTGTGTGTGTGTGTGAGAGAGAGAGAGAGAGAGAGAGAGAGAGAGATAATAATGATAATGAGCACAATAATGATTATAGCCTTTCAATCATGATTAAACAGTTAAGATCATATATTCATTTAATTGTTAATCCACTATGGTACTTTACAGCGCTGCTGTTAAATGAAATTACAATATAAGCTATTCTAACATAATTGAATGGTTGTGACAAGCCATGACCCTTACTCTGCACATGACATGCCACCACGGGCTAGGCTCCCGCCTTCATCCTTGTTGTCAAAGCCAAACATACCTCTCAAAATATAACCCAGTTTTCCTGTTTAAGTTTGTGGTTCTTTAAACCCTATGCTACTTGTATGTAAAACTTGTTAATTCTAAGTTAAACCTCAATCCATATCAACCACATATATTATCCAATCTCATGAGAATAAAATATTATTTTCTTGCCCAATAAATAACTCCTTATATTATGTTTCTTAATCTAAAAAAAATCCTATTCTTTATACCAACAAAAATACAAAAAGTCTCTTAATTAATTAAATCATCAATTTGATTTAAATATTAAAATATTAAATCTCAAGACAACGTGATTAATTAATTTACCCTTGTATGTACTACAAAAAATTACTATTTTTTTAGTCAAAACAATCATATTTCTGGTCAGAACGGCACAATGACATCATCAATCCTAAACATAGGCTATCTCTCAACCTATTTGAAGTATGAGACATTACATGTAGCATTTTTGTTATGAATAAATAAATAAGATGTATAATGCATACTAAAGCATCCACACCATCTTAATAATCTCAATCACTATTTTAGGGAATGAATAGTATACTATTTTATATATTTTGTTTATTTTCTGCATCTCATTCTCCATTGTTATATCTATATTTCTAAATTATAATTTTTATTTTATAATTATTATTATTTTATCTCTTTCATTTATTATAATCAATCAAAAGTGAATTATGTCAAAAAATATAATAATAAAATATTTAAAAGATGCATATTGATCATCTAAATTTAGAGATTCTCTTTCCAATCGGTATTTTCAATCTTTAAATTTTACAGTTTAAAAGACCTGATGCAATGTAATTTTTTATCAAAAGTTAAATTTTTCTCTAAATTAGTGGATACTTTTACATGTTCAAAGTTTCTCTAAATTAATGGATGCTTTTATATACATAATAAAAATTTTTAGGCAATCACGATTGTTGGGGCTATGCTACAAAAAATGGCAGGTTACTTCCGTTTAGGCGTAACCTCATGTCACCTTTTGGTCTTTTTTTATTGCTATTAACTTCTCACTTTAGCCCAATTTAGCTCAATTCATTATATAATTCATTTTTTCACCGAAAAGTATATTATAATACTCTTAATTGGAGCTAATTCATCTTAATCTACAAAGAATCAATGGTGTTCCAATTGTCAAATCCTATTGACCTCACTACGCTATAGTAGCTATTATGATGCACATGAATAATTGAGTTTTGCTTAATAAAAATTGGGAAATTTTTCCTATGAACTATGAAAGTGAATAATCACCCCATAATTGCCTTTTTCTACTCCATCAGACTCCTCATATAAGGGAGCATCCATAATAGTTTGGGAACAAGGTTTGATGCTTGAAACAACTAGAAAAACAAAGTGGTATAGCCAGTGAAGAGAAATTACATCTCTAACTTCTTCCCCATAAATTTCCATTATATTATTCTCATAAAGTTTCAAGTCTTCATACCCATTCAAAGCTGTTTTACCACTCTCTCACACACAGTGTAATTCATTTGACATTATTGTTTCCCATTAGTTGCTATCACATTGTCAACCTTTTTCCATAGTCACTAAATTTCTTTAATATGATGAAACCAAGCATCAATGGCCTATTATACTATAAATAGCGAAAATAAGCGTGAACGGAAATAACAAAAAAGGAGTGTAGACAGAAATAGTAAAAAACACTCAAATTATAAATATCAAAAGGGAGTGTCAACAGACAACTTTCTTATATTAAATTTTCATATTCAAATTTTACCAAAGTAGTACTTTCTTCTAATTAGAAAAAGCACGGATAATAATGTATTAGTAAATTTGATACGTATAAAAACATAAACCTTTTATATAACAATTATTATAATATAAATTTTTATATCCATATTATATTGTATTTGCTAGAACTCAAATGTTGTTAATTAAAATAATAATGTAGTAATGTTTAAACCTTTTTATATTTTTTTTAGAAAAATAAAAGGAAAAAAATGAAAAATGAAAAGGAAAAAAGAAAGAAAAACACGAAAAGACATTTTAAAAATTAAAATCTCACAAGAAAATAAAAAATTAAAATTCTATAATAAATGTTATATAGTTTAAAAATATTTAAAACGAAGAAACATCGGAATAGAATCTTTTTAAGAATTAAGTAATAAATAAAAAAAACTTAAAACTTTAAAACAAATAAAACAATAAAGCTTTAAAAATAAATTTTAAAACCTTAGAATTCGTAGGATTAAATTTGTTTATTTTTTTAGAAAAATTTTAAACTAAAAAAAATATTAAAACTCAAGGAAAAAATAAAAACAAAAAATGTAATCCTTCAGAAATCGACCCAACCGTGAATTGAATAATAATTATCTCATCATAATTATTTTTAGCAAAAAAATAACTGTGACAAATGATTGCTTTTTTTAACACGTGAAAACAATAATTTTTAAAAAAAACTTGCCCATAGGAAATTTTTTATAAGCAAATTTGCTTATAAAAAGAAATGAGGATGAATGCTATAAATTTGACTCAGGTATGTATTTTAACTAAAATTTTTATAAATTATAAATTTCGATAAGCAAATTTAACTAGTCAACTAGTAAATTTTTGATAAGCAATTATAAAAAGTAGATTTTTTTTTTTTATAGAAATGAGGATGAATGCTATTACGCGGATTAATCAAGGAAAAATACAAAAACAAAACTCACAACCTACTACATCAGCTGAAGTGATCCATGTGATGCGGGCGACTGCGAGGACAACAACATTGTCACATGATGTCTACCCACGTCTGGTTTTTCCTCATCGTCTGCTACTTGATCTCCTTCCTCCGTGATATCCACGAGCCCGCCGCCGCAACAAATGCTTACCCGCCTCTTCAATTCCCTTGCAAGCCTCCGTACCACAGCTCTCACCCCTTCTGCAACACCTCCCTCCCCATCCCCTCCAGAGCACAGTCCCTCCTCTCCCTCCTCACACTCCATGAAAAAATCCGACAGCTTTCCAACAACGCCTCCGCCGTACCGAGGCTAGGCCTCCCCTCCTACGAGTGGTGGTCGGAGGCCCTCCACGGCGTCGCCTCCAACGGCCCCGGGGTTTACTTCGCCGGTCCCGCCGTCTTCGCCGCCACCAGCTTCCCCCAAGTCCTTCTCGCTGCCGCCGCCTTCAACCGCACCCTCTGGCGCGCCGTCGCAGCGGCCATCGCGGCCGAGGCCCGGGCGATGTACAACGTTGGCCAGGCTGGGTTGACCTTCTGGGCGCCGAGCGTCAACATTTTCCGGGATCCAAGGTGGGGCCGCGGCCAGGAGACCCCCGGAGAGGACCCCACAGTGGCCGCCGCATACGCTGCGGAATTCGTGAAAGGGTTTCAGGGTCAGGCTTCCACCTGCGGCGACAGCGGCGAAAGAATTGACGGGAAGAGGGCCTTAGAAAGTGTTGGGGATGGTGAATCTGAGCTGATGGTCTCTGCTTGTTGCAAGCATTTCACTGCTTATGACCTGGAGCTTTGGGGGAATTTCAGTAGGTACAGCTTCGATGCAGTGGTAAGGGATATATTCTGTTTGGCTGCCAAGAAAGTACTTAGAGTTACTGTCTCTTTGCATGGTAAGGTCTCATTCCACTTTGCATACTCTACCTGTTTTTAAGAGTATTTTACAACATGACAGTAGCGATAACTTATGCGTGCAAAGAGTCCATAGTTAGAACTCTAATTTGGACCTAGGTGTCATGCAAAGGGTAATTAATCCAAAATTTTTAGATGCATATGTTGAAATTTTAAGGGCTATAATCTGGATAATTGGTGGCGAAGAGCTGCCAAAACTTTTCAGGATGATCACACTTTGCATGCTTTATTTGTTCTAAATCACATATGCAATTAGGTTGTTACACTTTGGGTGCTCTCTGTTTGTTTCAACCGATTGTAGGTATGCAATTTGGACCAGACCTACTGACCTACAAAGTGAGACTAGCACAAATTTTACGTGCTCATGTTGAATATTTAAGGTTAAGCTTAATTGATTTTGGATTTTAGGTTTCAGAGCAGGATTTGGAGGATACGTATCAGCCCCCCTTTCGGAGTTGCATACAGGAAGGTAGGGCAAGTTGTTTGATGTGTTCTTATAACAGGTTAAATGGGGTACCTTCTTGTGCGAGGCAGGACATCTTAGAGAAGGCTAGAAGAGAATGGGGATTCAATGGGTAAGGGTTCGTTTTACAAGATGCTGCACCTTACATCTTGAATGGCCTGCTTTGTTCTGGTCTACAATTCACGCGTAACTGCTATATACTGGCATTTACTATAGATACATCACTTCAGACTGTGATGCTGTAGCAACCATTTATGAGTATCAGAAATACGTAAATAATCCAGAAGATGCAGTTTCTGATGTTCTCAAAGCAGGTTTTTCAAATATTCCTTCCTCTTCTGGTAATTGATTATTTTATGAAGTATCCAGAGGCATTTTAGTCAATGTGGCCACTGAACCTAGGGTCAATTTAGCCATTAAACTAGCAAATTGTTGTGTTGTACTTGGCGGACCCAATTATAGCTTCATTGGTCTCATTGACAGCTAGCCAACTCGAAGTCTGGTGGACTCCAGTTACATAATCCTTTATAATGATTTCCATGGAACTGCATGTTTAGGAATGGATATAAACTGTGGAACATTTTTGCTTCGGCACACACTAGCTGCAATCAGGCAGGGGAAGGTGCTAGAAGAGGATATTGACAGGGCTCTATTCAATCTGTTTTCGGTGCAACTTCGACTTGGATATTTCAACGGAGACCCCAGAAAGGGGCAGTTTGGAAAACTGGGAACAAAAGATGTGTGCACTTTGGAGCACAGGAAGCTGGCACTTGAAGCTGCCAAGCAGGGCATTGTGCTTTTGAAAAATGACAAGAGGTTCCTGCCATTGGAGAAGGGTATTGTTTCGTCATTAGCAGTCATTGGCCCATTGGCAACTGATGCAATAAAGCTACTTGGTGGCTATTCAGGTTTGATGTTTCTTTCATTTTCTTCTAATTAGCTTACTTTTGTAAGAGCAATGTGGCGCTCTCAACTTATACACTTTTTCTCCCTTTTCCCCTAATTTTGGTATTAATAATCCAATCATGTATCAGAATTTTCCATATTTTCTTTTCTGGTTTTGGATCCCCTTATCTCATGTTACTATGTTTTGATGTTCATAGGCCATTTTATTGTATGTGTATGAATCCATTGGCCTTTCCTACCCTGTAAATTCTCAGATTGATTCTTCAGTCATATCATCTAACTAATATGCAAGTGTTCAAACGCAAAAATTACTTTACTAAAATGGTTGCATTTGTGTCTTAATCTTGTAGGAGTTCCATGCAGGCCAAAGAGCCTCTATGAGGAACTTCAGAAGTTTGTAAAGGAAACATATTATGCAGCTGGTTGTCTTAATGTATCTTGTATATCTGATGCTGGATTTGATTTTGCGATTCATATAGCCCAAAAGTCCAATATTTCCATTGTGGTTGCTGGCCTTGATTTGTCCCAAGAAACTGAGGATCATGACCGACAGAGTCTCCTCTTGCCAGGTAAACAGATGACACTTGTATCATCTGTTGCTTCTGCGAGTAAAAATCGTGTAATTCTAGTTCTTGTGGGTGGTGGGCCACTTGATGTATCATTTGCCAAGACTGACCCACGAATTGCGAGCATTCTATGGGTAGGGTACCCTGGTGAAGCTGGTGGGAAAGCGCTTGCACAGATCATCTTTGGGGATGTCAATCCAGGTTGGCTTGCCAAACACTGATTTATTTTGCTTGCTGTAGCATTTAGGTTGTAATTTGACTGTTGAGAATTCAGTACAAAGCAGAAACAAGTATGGTACTCTACCCTGAACAGGGTCCAATAAATATTCATTTTGAATGCTTCCTTGCACACAAAAAGAGTTGGGTCCATTTGTGTTTGGTATCCAAGTTCCCTAGGAAAAGGATTATTGGTATTCCGACAAAATTTGATTGCATTATTTCTTAACATGAGCAGGTGGAAGGTTGCCAGTGACTTGGTATCCAGAGTCATTCACCACTACACCCATGAATGACATGAGCATGAGGTCTGATCCTTCCCGCGGTTATCCCGGAAGAACTTACCGGTTTTACACCGGAGATAGTGTCTTCGATTTTGGGCATGGCCTGAGCTATAGCAATTTCACATACAAGCTTGTCTCAGCTCCAAACAGCATACGTTTATTGGGAAACATCAAGAGCAGCTCTAGCGAGGGGAGGCTTTACCTGAGTGGCAATGGGGTTGATTATGTATACATCAATGACTTGAAATCCTGCAGCTCTGTGAGATTCTATGTACAGGTTTCTGTGACGAATGTTGGAAACATGGGAGGAAGCCATGTGGTGATGCTATATTCTAGAGCACCGAAGTATTTTGGAGGTGCTCCAGTGAAACAGCTGGTTGGATTTAGCCGGGTGCATACTGAAGCTCGAAAAACTACTGATGCGAGCGTTGTGGTAGATCCTTGTGAGCACCTTTCATTTGCAAATGAAGCCGGGAAAAGAATTTTGCCACTGGGTAGTCATGTACTAATGTTGGGAGAAGTAGAGTATTCTGTTTCCATTAAAATTTAGTTGAGATTAGAGCACTCCACAGATTTCGCCATTCAAAATAACTATGTTTTAAAATATTTTAATAAGCATATTTTTTTAATTCTCTGTTATTAAAATGTTATATATCAAATATTTATTTATTCATTTTTTTTAAAAAAGAGAAAATATGATTAGTTTAAAAGTGGAGAGCTCGAATAATAAAATATTAAATTTGAAAGAGTATTGTTAAAGTTTTGATTAAAATAAAAAAATTGAAAAGTATAATTTTAAATATTTTTATTATATTAGTTTTTCAAATTTTTTTTTAAAAAAAGTTAGAAGATTTATTTTTTGTATATAGTTTAATTTAGATTTTAGAAAAACAAAAAAAACTTATTATTTAAAATATTATTTTTTTATGTATATTATTTTTCTCACCATTTGAATTGACATAAAAATAATCTTAATTTCACATTTCATTTTCCATTATTTGCCCGTATTTCTTATCTTTTAACTTTCCATAAATACGCAGAAGTATAAACTAATGTCCACGATCATGCAAGTGAAGGACTGCGCATCCTCAGTCCTACAAGTGCAGCCGAATCATAATTGACTATCATGTCGGCGCAACGTTCCCCGTTGATATTCTGGAAAGGGTCTGAATTAGTCTAAAACATCTTCATGATTCAAATCATTGCAAAATAAAATAAAATAAAAAGGTAGTCCCCTTCATAGCCTTTAATTACCAAGGCGGCAATAAAAAAAAAAAAAAAAGAGGCAATGTGCAAAAATAAAAAATAAAATAAAAAACAGAATAACTAAACATATTCAAAACAATCTTCACGCAAGATTCAATGCCATTTCAGGTCCTCTTATTAGCCTTCAATTTCCAAGGAGGCGATAAACATTACATAATTGAAGCCTCTTCAAGGTCCAACACAACACAGGAGAAGGTAAAATACTTGATGAAGGAAATCCCAGTGGGAACTTAATATAAGATAGAATATTGGAAGGAGAAAACAAAAAAAAAAGTCCGCAACATCAGAAAAACCTCAGCATTTGGCAATCTGAGATCGGATCACCGAAATTGATTCAGAAATATAAGTTACAAAAATCGCCAGATGCTAAAATAGGAGACCTTTATCGCCCAACTAACAACAGCTAGTAAGTCGCTAAATGAAAATAAAAATTCAACAAGAATGTGACAACGGGTAATTCTGATTCATTAAAAAAAACAATGTTCTACTTCTTGGCCTCCTCGTATTCTGCCTCTGGGGCCGCCTGCTCACCGCCAGCACCGCCCTGGGACCCTCCTGAGTTGTCCCCAGATCCCTTGGCCATATGCAGTCCTATCTTCTGGGCAGCCTTGTTTGCTGCATCGAGCTTTTCCTTTATCTCGTCTATATTTTCACCGGTGCTCACGTTCCTCAAATCGGCCAAAGCATTCTCAATATCTGATATAATTTCCTGGGGAAGCTTGGCCTTGTGCTCTTCTAGGCTCTTCTCAATACTGTAGACCGTGGTGTCAGCACTGTTTTTAAGGTCGATCAAAGATTTCCTCTCCTTGTCCTTCTGGGAGTGCAATTCGGCTTCCCTGACCATCTTCTCAATGTCATCTTCTGAAAGCCCGCCAGACGATCTAATTGTGATCTGCTGTTCCTTCCCCGTTTGCTTATCCTTGGCAGAGACCTTGACGATACCATTGGCATCAATGTCGAACGCAACCTCTATTTGAGGCATTCCCCTCGGGGCAGGTGGAATACCAGTAAGCTCAAATTCACCCAGAAGTTTGTTGTCAGCTGCTAATCCACGCTCGCCTTGAAGAACTTTAATCCCCACCTGAGTCTGATTATCAGCTGCCGTGGAGAACACCTGGATGCAAACATCTCAACAAGGGTGAATCTACGTTCAACCAACAACTGAATCAAAATAAGGGAATCAAATAACCATGGAAGTGTGGCGCTGCCAAATTCAATATTTCCAATTTTTAGCCATGGAAAATGAAAATGAAAGTAGTAAACGACGTTCCCAAACAAATATATTGATAACTACAATAATGAATGAAAAAATTACATACATACAATGGTATGTATGCATTCAGCACACCCAGACCTTTCAAACTATTTTGACCTCACATATTTTCACATAAATATTTGAATAGTATATATTAATTTACTGTTTTCCTTACCAATAATTTTTAGAGGACGATTTTAAAGAAAATATACAGATTCATTAAATTTATAAAGAACATTTTTAAATTAATTAGGTTAGCCATTATTATTTACCATTAATTTATAGATGGCTATTTATTATAATTTTCCAGAAGAAAATGCTAAAATTGAAAACCACGCTCATTAAGACAAGAAAATTCTAATCAAACTTCCAAAAGTATTGAAATGAGCTTTCACCAAATTCTACTCACCAAAATTAGCTTTCAGTACTAAATTAAAGTATAAATAAAACACCTACAGCCAGCAATGTAGATTTTTCAGCTCGACCATAACCACATAACAAGGGATAAAGATGTCCGCCCCAAGCGGAAATAAATAAATAACAAGGTAATCATAACACATGTAACAAGCAAAAGAAACAATATTGATAGCCCATAATATAGTGACATTGCAAGGCAACTATAGTGCATAATATAATATCTTGTATATTTAAAATTATGTTCTCTTGCATTTCTAAATAATTTAAATTTAACAAAGCATGTAACAAGCAAAAGAAACAATATTAATAGCCCATAATATAGTGACATTGCAAGGCAACTATAGTGCATAATATAATATCTTGTATATTTAAAACTATGTTCTCTTGCATTTCTATATAATTTAAATTTAACAAAGCATTAGGTCTAACCTGAGATTTCTTAGTCGGGATGGTTGTGTTCCTGTTGATCAAACTGGTAAAAATTCCACCAAGTGTTTCAATACCAAGAGACAACGGAGTTACATCCAACAGAAGCAGCTCTTTGACGTCTCCTCGAAGGATTCCACCCTGAATTGCAGCCCCCATTGCGACGGCCTCATCGGGATTGACACCCTTACTAGGGCTCTTCCCAAAAATCTCTGAAACAACCTCTTGCACCTTAGGGACACGGGTCATTCCACCAACAAGAAGCACCTCATCCACGTCCTTGACAGAGAGTCCCGCATCTGTCAAACAGCACATGCATGGCTTCCTTGTCCTCTCAATCAACTTATCCACCAAACTTTCAAACTTCGATCTGGTAAGTGTGATATTCAAGTGCTTAGCACCCGAAGAATCAGCAGTTATAAATGGTAGGTTGATTTCCGTCTGAGAAGTAGATGACAGTTCAATCTTGGCTTTCTCCGCAGATTCTCGTAGCCTCTGTAAAGCAAGCTTGTCCTTTGAAAGATCAATCCCCTCTGTTCTCTTGAACTCCGACACCAAGAATTCTAGCATGGTATTGTCAAAATCCTCCCCTCCCAAAAAGGTGTCCCCATTAGTCGCTTTTACCTATGTCAAAACAACCAGTGTAATATTAGACACCATTAGATATTTCATCAATAACGCCAGTGGCACAAATTTCAACGGTATACTCACCTCAAAGACACCATTTGATATTTCAAGAATAGAAACATCAAACGTTCCACCTCCAAGATCGAAAACAGCAATAAGACCTTCCTTGTTACTTAACCCATAGGAGAGTGCAGCTGCAGTCGGCTCATTAATAATTCTTTGGACATCAAGGCCTGCTATCCTTCCAGCATCCTTTGTTGCCTGTCTTTGGGCGTCATTAAAATAAGCTGGAACAGTAATAACAGCTTTAGACACCGTTTTCCCAAGATATGATTCAGCAGTCTCTTTCATTTTGGTTAGGACATAGGCCCCAATCTGGCTTGGAGAGTACTGTTTTCCATTTGCCTCAACCCATGCATCACCATTGGAAGATTTCACTATCTTATATGGGACCATCTTCATTTCCTTTTGAGTCTGAGGATCATCAAACTTTCTCCCAATCAAACGTTTGGTCCCAAATACCGTGTTAGTTGGGTTGGTCACAGCTTGACGTTTTGCTGGGGTTCCCACGAGCAGCTCACCCTTTGGGTTAAAGGCAACCACTGATGGTGTAGTGCGCGCTCCTTCAGAATTCTCAATCACCTTAGCATTCTGATTAAGAACCATAGAATTAATCAGTTCTACACTGATTGAGGAGATAAGGTTCAGAAATTTATAATAATCCGCCCATGACCTGATGAGATTGGGGAAAAAACCAAAACAAGCAGACTAACCTTTCCCTCCATTACTGAAACACAGGAATTTGTGGTACCGAGATCAATACCAATAACTTCATTCCCAGCCGGCCTTGAGCTGTATCAAAAAAAAAAAAGCTAATTAAATGAAACAAATTAAACGTATGTCAAAATAAAGATACAAAATGAGTAGGAGTAAAGAAAATCACCAGAATGGCCTAGCCAGGCATGACAATTTGTAACCCAAAGGTGAGGTAGCCAATGATGCCTTACCATTGCTGATCAACTGCAAAAAAGAAGATGATGAAGAAGATCTTATAAGTATCAACTTTCCCTGTAAAGGGTTTAATTGCGGTAAATCTCATGACCAAAAAGTTCCCAACAAAGATAGGAGTTGGTACTAAAGAACTGTCTAACCGGTAATAAACAGAAATTAAAAGGTCAAGGAATATGAAGGCACTATTTGTCCAAGACAATAAAGTATGAACTACGAGAATGATAAAAGCAACACCCCCTTTACTGAAAATGATAAAACATTCACTTCCACTTCTTTCCTGTGAAACCTCACTACAAACAAACATAAGTTAACAGACCGACACTAACAAATACTGCGGATTATTTAAAAAAAATTAATGGGAAGTACAAAATTAAATTAAGCCTGAATAAGACATCTAACCCTCCAAAATCGGAAAACATACAGGGTAATTCTAAGCTGTACAAACTATAGTCTCATCCAAATTAACACGCATGCTTAAAAATTATTATTTTAATAAATCAACATTATTTTAATTTCCCTTTCTTCCTTGATAACCATTATATCCTTAAGACCGAACTAATCTATACAAACGTATGTATACACACATACAAACAAACACCATCAGACACGGAATTAACACCATCAAATTAAAATTCAAAATAATAATAATAATAATTTCTCCTTCTTGCTTAATAACCTTGACCACCTTAAGAACGAACTAATCTAGACAAATGTAGGAATACACACAAACAAACAAAAAACAAACAACATCAGGCACAGAATTAACAACATCATAATAAAATTCACAACGCAAAAAAAATGACCGTAACAAACAATTTGATCGAACAAAAACGAAATGAAATTGATCTACGATGAACAAACCCGTGAAAACATTTATAAAAAAACAAAAACAAAATATGCATCGAGGACAAGAACAACGTACGGATCCCACAGCAGAAACAGATGAGGAGTGAAAATCTCGTCGCCTTAGGGCTCGAAGAATCATCGAGGTCGCCATACACGCGGGGCGCAAGGGTTTAAGGGGACAGCTAGGGTTTTAGCAGCGACGGCGATACGGGGGATGCGAAATGAAGCAAGGGGACGGCGTAGGGTGGGCTTTATAAAAAGGGCGTCGTCACGGAGGACTTGTCCCGATGAAGCTTCTAGAGATATTATTATTATTATTATTATTATTATTCCACGCCCTACCGTTTGGATAACGGACTGACGTTTTTGCCCCTGGTGTTTTTGGAGATCGTTGACGCTTTCTTGCCCCCGGAGTTGGGGGCAATGTCCGTAAAACGGTAGTGGGGTGAGTTGGGCTTGTGTAGCCCATTCACAGCCACCGAACTATGGACCCATTCTCCTTTTCTTTTCTTTTGGTCAATTCGCATCAATGGGGGATAAAATCTCAAACGATGATCTATTTAGAAGGGCGTTTGGAAAAGTTTTTAAAATATGTCATTTAAAAGAAAAATATACTTTTAATTTGAACTAAATGCATGTCATATTCAATTGGTTTGCTATTGAACTAAAATTGGAATTGAAAATGTAAAAAATATCTCCGGAGCTTTTTTTTCCTGAAATTTTTATTTTTGTTTCTGATACCGTGATAAGTTTAGATTGATCGTTGTGCCAAGTATAGACATTGTGTATATCTTCGGTGCTACTAGTCAAACTGATTCTGAATTTTTTTGTAATGTTAAAATCTTATGTTCTAATGTTTCTTGACCTACATTTATTATTATATATATATATATGTCACTATATATATTCAATTTTGAAGTATAAAACTTAACTTTCAAAAATAAACATTATAATTAAAACTTTATGCTCCTTTTATAAAAGATCGTTCTAAATAGGTCTTCACGTCTTCTTAAGTAGGCTTTTTGAAATTGCCTTCTATATTGGGTCCTAAAACTAGTTTTGAGTGATACTTCTAAGAAGCCTTTTTGATCTAATAAACTCGCTTTCTATATAAAGCTTTTGCAATTATGAGGCTTTCTATATAAGCAGCTTTCTGATTTTTGGCAGCACAGTTCCTTAGGTAATAACTTCAGAACTCAACCACTTATCCTGAAATTCAATTGAACTTTTGAACTTTATAACTTCAGTAATAACTTCAGCTCAATTCCTTCGGTATAAAACCCATTTTCCGCTTAATTTCTCTAGAAATTAATGCAGATCCTGGGAGGAAGTAAGTAATGCATTTCCATTAAATGTCCACTTGGTCAAAAAGAAGTGCTATTAAGATTTAGAACAATAATAGCAACCCTCCAGATGTGCACATCCACATTTTTTTGTATGCTTTTTTTTTTTTATGGACAGTACATTGATGAAGAATGAATTGTGGCTTGAGAAGCCTGTTTGCGACCACCGAAGAAGCCATTCCTTCACACCAGAAGAAAAGAGCCGCTTCATGCAGAGGCTGTGACGGGTAATAGGCCATTGTGTCGGAGCAATGGCTCCGGGGATGGTTCGCGCCCTCTGAACGCAACGAAAACCTGGTTCAGAAAACAATCTTTTAGCATTTTGGCCAATAGGATGAGATTACAATCATCGAGAAATTCAGGCTATCAAAGCATCTTTTGACAAACAAAGTGCGTACAAAAAGAAGAAAGTGTGTTCATTTTGTTTGTCTAACCTCAAGGGGTTCTTTTCCGCCCCCAAGCGAAAGTACAGTGTCTCGGAACCTCCTACCTGTCTCCTCAACAGCCTGTGGCAAGACACAAAATGACATAATACCAAGGTGTGAACCAATATGAACAACACGTCCAGAGCAATCTACAGCTTTGCTATCAATACCTTCTCGTTATCCAATCCGACATCCTCAAAAGCAGAGAAAGCATCAGCAGACAATACCTCTGCCCACTGAAAAATGAAAACAGAAAACAATAATACGATAAATGCTTCAACATTCATCTATACTCTAGAGGTTATAGCCATAGTAATATGTGGTCAACAGGGAATGAAAACTTACCTTGTAACTGTAGTATCCTGCTGCATATCCACCTGGTATTCAAAACTTATGTTGGATATTAAATAATTGTAGGAAAAGAAAGACAACAGAGAAACTCCTGAAAGAATTTACAAGACAGAAAGACCTGCAAATATATGGCTGAAACCACAAAGAAACCTGTCCTCCGGAAGAGGAGGGATCACTTGTGTTTTTGCTGAAACCCTTTGATCGACATCATAAATTGATTCTGGGCCACCAGGAACATATTCAGTGTGCAGCTTCAGGTCTAGCGTCGCAAATTTTATCTAAAATACAATTCTATGAAAATAAGATGGCAAACAACTAACAAGTAACTATAGCTCGTGGCATTTGTAAATAGAAACCTCAAACTGCACTGACCTGACGAAGACTTAAGGTGCCAGCACGGAAAGTTCTTGCAGCAAGGAGCTTTCGATATACATCTTCGGGAAGACTCTCCCCAGTTTCATAGTTCTTTGCAAAGCTCATCAAGGTATCTCTGTCATCCAATATGACAATAGCGCAGCAATAGTGAATATTACCAACAGTCATGACTCGTGCATTCATAATACACTTTAAAGAGCTGCTAAAGATAAGAAAGAAAAGACGAGGAAGGAGGAAACGAGAAAGAAATGGCAGGACCTGCACTTCAAAATGATAAATACCTGCACGCACGCCCAATTGAAACAGGTGAAAGGTTTTTAAAAAAAAAAAAAAACTTTCATCAAACAAAATATTACCTGTGGTAGCACCAATTCTCCATAAATTGAGAAGGCAGTTCAACAGCATCCCATTCTATCCCTCGAATACCAGAAACAAGGCCCTCATCCTGCTTAGTTAGCATATGCTGAAGTGCATGACCAAATTCGTGAAAAACAGTCTCAACCTGCAACAAGCAATACCAACTGTGATGATAATGAAAATATTTAAGGTACTAGCTTTACAGACAGAGTTTCAACATCGTGTTTTTTTAATGATCTGTCACATTTTCAAGTGGAAAATTGTAAAAATAGAAAATGACTAAGTTATACATGAAGGCATTGTTCCATCTCACTGGCATCTTATTGACTAAGTTGCACGAACACTGATACACAACGTCGATATATAATTATTTAAAAATTAGAATTATGACCTGTTGAGACTCGTTGATTAATATATATTTTTAATAAATAAAAATAATAATGAATTTAATAATTAAATACATGATTATGAATAAAAATATTATTTATTAACGATTAAATATTATAATCTGGAGCCAACAACCAAATGTTAAAAAAATAATAAAAAAAATAATTTCATCGCTAATTATTAATAAAAATTATAGACTCATTCACCACTAACATCATCCCTAAAATTAATAGCTTTCATATCCAACTATTAAGTGAAAGATTTGCAATTTCAAACATTCCAACATCTTCAAACGAGGAGCTACAGATCATTAGCAAGGTGACATTTTTATCTCACTTGGATTTAGAAAAAAAAAAATAGTTGTGACTGAGGACATTTTTATTAGTAAAATTAGAGTTTATGAGGGAGTATGAGGTCAAACCAGACCTTAGGATCTGTTTGAGCCATTAATCTCAAACTCCATTTAGATAAATTTCAAGAAATAATATACAGCTTGTGTTTTTTTTTTTGTGTGTGTGTGAGAGAGAGGGGGGCCCATAATATCAATTGAATCAATCAAATGGAAAAAGAAAAATTCCCCAGTACTGTTTAGTTTTACCTCACGGAATGTCATAAGGCTTGGCTTGCTTCCTACTGGTGGCATTTGATTGCAAACCATGTGAGCAACAGGCAACCTAACTGAAACACCATCTGGTGACATAACATGACTTCGAGCAACAACCTCATCCATCCATGCACCACCTCGTTTTTCAGATGGACGAGAATATGGATCGAAGTAGAAGTATGCAATCTTACTACCCGAAGCATCTTTGACTTCATAGAACCTAACATCACTGTTCCAAACCTAGAAAGTTCAGAATTATATGTTACCAGGAGCAAAAAGAATCTGTCGAAAAGAAACAGAAGAATTCTAGACTGAAGTAATCAAGATATATTACTGGAGCTACACCATCAGCTGATTCAATATCAATTCCAAAAAGCATTTTAGCAAGGCTGAAAAGGCCATCCATAACCTTCGGCAACGAGAAATATGGACGTAATTCTTCCTGCAGATTTCAACCCAGAAACAGATTAGGTTATTCTAGCTAAAATTGAAGACCCCGAATTAAGAAAGAAAAATCAACAGAACGATTATAAAAGCTGATTGAAGGTAAACATGGAAAATATCACTAGAGAATAATACAAACAATATGATAGCAGAAATGGATAGACTACTAAATCCTTGATGTAATTAAATACAAAGATTGTCAAAATTCTAGTTATCCGGAGAAGAGAGAATGAGAGACCCAACCTCATTTATGTCATACTTCGACTCACGAAGCCTTTCACTCCAAAAGGTGATGTCCCAATGCCTCAGATCATTAGCTTCTACTGCACCTTGCCTTTTTGAGAAAGCTTTAATGTCTTCCATGTCTATAAGAATTAAAAACAATTCAGTCCCACATTGCTTATCATTTTTCAAATCAACATTACATTGCTGCAAAAATAATCCATAAGGAATGAAATTTTCTGTATAAGTGATGCAATTTGACATAGGAAACTTTCAGAAGTGAAGGTTTAGAATAAAGACTGAGCCACAACATGATGGCTTTATGATCTGCAGAAAATATACAATTCTTTTTTTCAGTACTGCAAGAGAAAAACCTGAGTTGACATCAACTAACTTCCAATTATGTGATGCAACGATAGATTTCAAGTTATCTAAAATTCTATTAAAAGAATCCATTTCAATCCTCAAGAATGTATGATTATAAACATCGCATCATAAAAAGGCTTCACATAGGAAACTAATGCCCAATGCTTTACCTTGAACAGCAGGGTCCCAGGAAGCTTTTCGAAGCTTTTCCAGGAGTTCTTCTGCTTTTTGAACACTAGCCATTTTTGTGGCCATGCTTACCTGATAAGATATACCAAGACTTGCCCATTACAGAGAAACACACTCTAGATAAGGGTTAAGGAGAAAATAAATACCTCAGCATGGTTGTTGTATCCAAGAAGCTTAGCCTTTTGCAATCTAAGCTTCAGAATTCGGTTTATAATTTCTGTGTTATCCAGATCTCCATTAGATGCACGGGTTATATAAGCACGGTAGACTTCTTCACGCAAAGAACGGTTTTGAGAATTTTGCATAACAGACATAAAACTTGGTGCATCCAGTGTAATGACCCATGGACCATTCTCAGCAGTTGCATTTTTGAGCCCCTAATGTGATTTTAATTGACACGTCAAACAATGATAGACAAGACAGCAGATTAAGGTAGCAAACAGCTATAGAATCACAAAACAAATATTAGATTGAACATATACCACCTTAGATACAGCTGTTTGTGCAGCTAATCCAAGAGCAGTTGCTGGCAATCCTTCAACCTCTTTTTTATTTGTAATTACTTTTTCAAATTTTTTTGTAGCATCCAACACGTTCTCCCCAAAGTTCTTTGAAAGTTTTTCCAGCTCCTGCAAAAATAAGCAAGTGCGATATGGGGGGAGCAGCATCATCAGACATCAAACCCTTATAAGGCTACATTTCTTTTCAGAGAATTTAAAAGATACTTCCCATAAGGAACTAAAATGGGTAGACTTTTCGTACTACATTGTCTTCATTTGTGCTTTTTTTGTTACAGAAACCAACTTGAAGTCAGAAACTTTGAAAGGCAACATAAATTTACCCTACAGCAACAAGCCTAGAAAGCTTACAGTGGGCGTCATAGGCAGGAAAAACCAAGAGAATAGTATACCTTTTGAGTCTATTTTTAAATTCAGTATATATTATTTTTTTGGGCCATCCAAAAAGCATATGACAGCAAAATAAAAAATGTCATAATATAAAAATTAACTCCTCAAATTGTCCTAAATCCCAGCCTATGATAGTAAAACATGCAAGAAGTGCAAATTATTTCAGTTGAAGACAATGAATGCATAAATATTCTTTCAAGCACAGTTTCTTCCTCTTCATTTTTTTTCCATTTTAATGTAGTCTCATTTTTCCTCCTCTCTTTCAATACTATTCTTTTTGTTAATAATATTGGAATACACTTTTGGTATTCCTTGCAATCTTCCAAAAACACCTTATAAGCTGGTTTGTAAATGCACAAAATTTAAATTTTCCAGCTTTCATGAAACTTTCCCACGTAATTCTTCAACTGGTTTTCATGCAAAAGCTACAAAATTAGGTGAGGTGGAAAAATAAAATGGGATTGCAACATAAGAAATATTTAGGGTGTTCAACCTTCCTAACTTAAATTAATAATAAAGCACACCTGTTGAATTTTGTTAAAGTCGTCTCTTTGGGCATCTTCCAGAGCAACACCACTAAGAACTGCCTCCTTTATTTGGGCTGCATAAAAGAATTGACAGGTACATATCAAAGCGTATTCAGCAACATTGGCAGGATAAGAATTTTATATGATTATAGAAGAGGTTAAAATGAAATGTTAAGAAACAGCTGTAATTTCCTTCATCGTGTTGCTAATGGAGTTTTCTATTAAGCAATAAGAAAAAAAAGTGTGGCTCACAGATTTATGATGGATATGTGCAAAGTTAAGATAGCATAGATTGAGAATCAGATGATTTTTAAGAGATTGAACAGGGATACCAGTTAGCACAATATATTAAACGAATAAGTTGAACAATCCAGGAGAGACTCGAATACCTATCGGTATCAGATATGCCAGACAAGATTTGGAAGTGGTTTTTTCGTTTAAAATGTTGTCCACAAAAGCCTATAGGTTAATAGAGGAATGAGGGCGTAGGAGGAACCACATAAAAAATGCAATGTGATTACGTGACCTACTAGCTAGAACTTTGATTCCACAAAACCAATCCTAAGCTACTATCAATAAATCTTAGTTTATTATTGCCCATTGTTGCCAAGAAACCAGCTGTGAACCCCAGATGTATATTAAGCTCTAAAACTCTTGGCCTCTCCCCTTGAGTGCATCTCAGACTCACATATAATTAACACTTGTCAATGGTATTATAAATCCAATATTAAAAAATAAATACAGGTAGCAAGAATCAAATGTAGGCTTAATCCATCAGGCTGTAGGGTCATTATGTATATTACAGACTAACAATTGGGAATCCTTATGGTCATTCAACGAAACTTCAACTTAGAAACTGTAAAAAGAAAATCCATATGTTCAAATTTTGTGACAGTGCCAAAGTAACCAAGTCACCCAATACCAACCTAAAAAAAATATGAAGAAGAATGTATCAAGACATGTATGCTCAAGCTGAACCTGAACTCTCACACCCGATACATAAGCATCACTTCGTACATATAATAAAAAAATGAAAACATGAAGTAATAAAAAAGGAAGCAAAACAAATCATTTCATGTCATGCCCAAAAAAAAACAATTTTATTTATGATCAATCACAGGAAGTAAAGGATATGAACTTGAGCTTTAGGTAAAAGGTCAGAAGTACTAACATTCAACTATGCGTTTACGAGCATCACTCAATTTCTCCCAATCAGAAGATTCCCGAATTGTTTTGAATGCATTGTAAATGGGTTTGCTTTGCCCCAACCTAAGCTGAAAGGCAACTTTCTCGGCCTGCGTAGGAAAAAGAGACCATGTAACTAATTTTGTTAACATTGTTAACAAACCTGCAGAACCTCCCAAAGAAAACTCAATTACCATCTCTCATTCTCTCCAACTTTACTACTGTAATATGTGAAGATCATTGATTTCAATCATCAGAGGTGGGGCCGAAGAATACTTGTTTGTTCTTTTTCCTAACCCATACCGCAAAACAAAACAACAAAACCGGAAAAAGCAAACAAACGGATACCAATGATACTAATCCAATACAACAAGCATATGGAGATCAACACCAACTTCCAAAGTCCTTGTCGATATCTTTGCAATACTCAATGAGACTAGCTAGGGCCATCAACGCTAGTCATTCATGTTAGCAGGCAAACTCGACTGGAATGCGTACTATCAGTTTCTCTAATAAATTATGTTACCTATGTACACACACACACACACGGGATAGACCAAACAAACATCGAGACAAGCATTTGTTTATTTTCAATTACCTGGACATCTTCGATGGCGGACCGCAGCTCCGGTGAGTCTTTGACGGCCTTGAGGTGGCCGACCATTCCCCAGACAACGACCAAACGATCTACGATCCTCTCCAAAGGCTCCACCAGCTTCGACCACGACGGCTCCACCGTCCTCTCCAGCTCATCCAGCTCCCTCCCCTGCACGACAACAACAGCAGTAATGTTAGACCAAACAGAGCTGACGATTTAAATTTCGAGAAACCGCTGGGTCGAGGAGGTCCAACGTACGAGGTCCTCGAGGAGGGCGCGGACCCCGGGGCGGACGTGGTCGGGGCGCACGGTGTCGTACGGCGGGAAGTAGAAGTCTCCGAGGAGGGGGTTGCTGCGAAGGCCGTGGGCGTCGGAGGCGGTTGTGGAGGAGGCAATGGACGCGGACGTGGACGCGGACGCGGCGAATGAGGTGGAAGCGGCGTGTGGGGAAGAATCGGTGGGAAAGAGGGAGTTGCGGCGGCGAAGGGTGTGGAGGTGGAGGCAGAGGGGGAAGGAAGAGGACCAGAGGGGACAGGGGCGGGATTTGAGAGAAAGCTTGTGGGCATTAAGGGAATGAGATTTGGAGAGACGGAGGGCGGCGGAGAAGGAAAGGGGGAGGCGGGAAGAGAACGCCATGGCGGCGAGGACGACAATGGGGGTGAGCAGTAGTAGGGGGACAGAGAGGGGTTTGGGCGGTGGGTGCGGTTTCATTGCAGTGTCTAACCCAATCAATTTTTTAAACTTTTTTTCCTCCCATAAATGTACCACTAATATATTTTTTTTAATCACTCGCTGATTAAAATAATAATTTTAAATTTGTATTTAATAATAAAGTTTTTATAAATTAATATTATTTGAAAGTAAATACTGTAACATTAAACAATTAAAATAAAATTTTATAATTTAATAATCATCAAATATAATATATTAAAAAAATAATATATAAATCTCATAACGAACATTAAATATAAAATGTCTATTGCAAAAAAAAAATTATAATGTTTTATTTTTTATTTTTTATTTTTTATTTTTATAAATAAATAAAAACATACTTATATGTGAAATTTGATACTAATATTCTAAGAGCCTTCACATTTAATTTCCTATAATGATTTTGCCCTTATAGTTTATGAATAAGTTATAAAATCTTACAAAAAAAAACCCTAAAATAGGTTTGCAGATATGGATATGGTATGTATAGTAAATTTTCAAATTTAGAAATTTAGTATTCATTTCCCAACTATTTTCCCATAAGATTTTATATGTTTATTAATACATCGATACTTTTAAGTCGTTGTAATAAATATAAGATAGAAAAAAATTATAACAAATAATTT
Source organism: Taxillus chinensis (assembly GCA_023512835.1). Taxonomy (NCBI): domain Eukaryota; kingdom Viridiplantae; phylum Streptophyta; class Magnoliopsida; order Santalales; family Loranthaceae; genus Taxillus; species Taxillus chinensis. The sequence continues at coordinate 19,990,771 of CM042084.1, forward strand.
TAACTAATAAATATAAGAATTGAAAATAAAATGTGCATGTTGTTATAAAATAAAAAAAATGTAGAAAAATAAGGTTCCAGTTTGCTAATGTTATGCTTTTAAAAAAATATTTTTAGTTATGCTGAAAATAAACAACCGAGTATGTAATAAGTTATAATTTTAAAAATATTATTGATTCTATACATATATAATAAATATTTGATAAATAAAAAATAATATTTGACAGTGATGTAAATAAAAAGTAAATATTTTACCATATTTACTCTTTTGCGATAACGTTTCAGTATATGAGATGGTTACACTAAATGAACAAAGCTCATACTATGCTAGCCTAAATGTGGTAGAGGCTCAATGAGCTAGTCCTATATATTAAATGGGCTAGTTGTTGCTAGCTTGGCTTAGTTTTAGTTCCTTATCTATGCTCGTAATTAAATGGGCCAACTTTGACTCACCTGTCCACACTAACAAGATGGGCTAGCCCACGATATAAGTTTTTTTTTTTATCCAAAACTTCTCATTCTTCCTAAAACTCTCACAGCCTTGGCTCTTATAGGTTGTGTTATATCTCAACCCAATTGTTGAGTGATAGAACTTATGAAATATTAATATATTATACACACGTTTAATGAGATATAATTTAAAAAAAAAAAACTACGGACCCACAATCAAAACATGTTTTTTATATGGTTTCATTATGTCACTGTATCATACAAAAATAACTTTTACTAAGTTCAATAACATTTTAGGGATAAAATTAATACTAGTTGAAGGATTTATGATATATGCAAGCTTTTTCATTTTGAATACAAGTTATAACTATGTCGATAACTCATAACATATAAATATTGTAAGATGGGTTTTAAAAGTATACAATAAATGATTTAGGTAGCGGTTTAGATGTTGAAATGCAAATCGAGCTTAACGTTAAAGCTAACAAATTTGATAAGCTCACGATTATGGGAAAAAAATTATACTTGAAGTTGTGTTTTTTTAAAACTCTATTTTCTTGTTTGGTTGATGCATGTCAAATGTATTGAAAAACGAACGACAAAAGAGTGATTAAACAACTTGCTTTGTGTGAATGAGTCATGTGAGAATATAACTTTGCTTTGATCTTACTACAAATCAAATAAGTTATTAATGAATTGAGAGTGGTTATAAAAAGCATTTGTACGCAACAATGATTACAAGTTACATTTTGTTATTATTTGTACTCCACACAATTATGGGATTTTAAAAGCAGAAATACAAAAACAATAAAAACAAATGTACTATCATTTATATGTTTCTCTTATAAGCGTCTCTGTTTTACACCTTTAAACTTTAAGTTATGATAAATAATTAATTTAAATAGATAATACATACGATGAATGAATAATAAAATACGTTTAGCCAATCAATAAAATATGTGACTATAATTGATGTTACCTACTTAATAAAACATAGTAATCAAGCAAGGTAATAACATACAAACACAATGATCTATAGCAGCTATTTTAGTTCTTTAACATATTTATATGTTTCAATTTGAATGTTCTGATGCTAACTTAAAATATATCGAGAATTGCTTTAAGTTTTTTCATTGAATTTACTGACTATAAACATTTGTAACAATACTCAAGCATAGTTAACGACAATATAACAAATTATATGCATTTTATAGCTAATCAATGTCGAGCTACATGTTGGTTAAGTAAGTTTATGATATTTTTTAAATATTTCTATTTGATTATTTGTGTGATTGTTGTATTATTCATTCTTAAAGCCTTAAGTCCTACTAAAAATTTCAAAAGAAGATGTGTTAATTAATTACAATAGTATAGCATCTTTAATGCATTACCTCAAATGTACTAACAATAAACTTATATAATTTAGCTAAAGATACTATATTATACTCTCATAATTATATTAATTTAAAACCGTTACCTGTCATCTACTGTATATGTCATCAACCATTTGATCATATTTGATGAATAAGAATAATTTTAAATATGTATAATTAATAAAATAAATAAATGATAAATATCGAAGCATAATTTACTAAGATAATACTATAATAACAACTAACAAGCTAAATTTAGTTTATAACATATATGATGAATCGGGATAAATGATGTAGGCCCACAGAATTAAAGGATATAATTAACCTTTCATAATTAGACAGTGCAGGGACAAAATTGAAGGGTCACAGTTTGTCGGTGATTCCGTTGCCACTGAAACGACGCCGTTTGGGGAAGCGGAGGCGGGGGTTAGGAACGCGGGCATGATCAGTCGAGTGGATGAGCCACGCTGCGCCGCATCTTACTCCCTCTCGCTCTCCTTCTCAACTTTCTCTCTCTATCTCCCTGTCCCCTTTCTAACAATACCCAGATCTTGCTTTGTTTTGAAATCCAGATCCAATCAAAGCAGGTCGTATAGCTACAGACCCACAAAAGATAGAGGACAAAGAGATTGATTCAGGAACAATAAGGTTTAGAACAAGAAAAAACCGTTGTCTATTCATTGGGGAACTTCCGGTTGATGTTTATCAAGTGTTCACTTTAGAATCTTTCGTATCTTCTTCGACTTTTGGGTTTAAATTCCGAATTCTCGAGGACATAAACAACTTTTTTCCTGCTAATTTTGCCCGTAAGTCTCTTTCCATCCTTCATTTGTTCGTTGGTTCATCTTAATTACTTGCTTTTTTCTTTTTAAATTTTTGGGTGTTTGTAATTTCCAACTCTCGGCATTGGGTTTATAGATCTCTAGTGTTCTAATCCGATGATTCAAGGAAGTGCAGAGATTTCTGGGTGTTTGGTTTTCTGGGTATTGGGAAAAGATCATGTGATGTTGATGCCTAGGTATCCAATTGTTGATTGTGATGTTGTCTTCCTTTATTGATCATATGTTTTCTGTAGATCTTGGTCTCTGGACGCTCATATATTTAAATGGCAATGGGAGAAAATGGTTAATTTGAGAATCTGTTGCACTGTTGGTTGGATGGAGTAACTGTTGTATTCCGGATCTACTCCCATGGAATAATTGTCATGAAGTATCCATTTTATTAAAATAAATGTCGTAAATAAGTTGATTATACGAGAACATATTTAACCGCATGTTGTTTCGTTTATATTATTGTATTCAGCAGATTCAATGCGATCATTTATATTTTGCCAACAAAAGTTTATAGTTTCTACTCCATTCTATATTTTGGAACCAAATGGTTTAAGTTGTCAGATATTGAAAGATTATTAATTTTCTTGGCTGATTGTTCCTGTTGCGATGTTTCTTTTTGGGGATTTGTTTTTCATTGTTTTATTCCCCTGGCTTCTACAATAAATTTCTAATTCGATTCAGTGCAGATTTGCATTCTTTATATTTTTATAAGTCTATACCTGTTCAAAATTGGCCTTGTATTTTTGATATGTTGCTGCCTTGAGATGGGACTTATCTACATTATCCTTTGTATTTTTCTTCTATTTTGTTAACACAGGCCCTTAGACTTTGGTGAAGGTTTTTATTAAGCTGCGTTGGTTTTAGTAGACACAAGCTGCGGTTCGAGGAAATTTTACCATGTTGAAGCTTTCACCTCGCAGGACCCAGAGATCCAAAGGCTTCAAGGTAAAGCATGCAGTGCAGTTGTTCTTGTTGATTGGTGTTGGCATCTGGCTACTATACCAAGTCAAACATTCCCATGATAATAAAGCGGCATTTAATGAAGGCACAAAATATGGGAATGAGGTCATAAAGTTAGGGAGAAAAGACCCCAACCCTCAAGTAGATGGAATGGCTATTCAGGATGAGCAGAATGTGGAAGAAGAGAATGAAGAAGTAACTAAACATGAAGTTGAGGAGTCCGCTAAGCATGGAGGAAGTGAGGATGAAGGAAAAGGGAATATTGATGACGAGATTCAGGAAGTTGATAAAGAGAAACTAGAAAATGAAGTTGGACATGGGGAAGATTTTGTTAACAAAGAGAAGGAGAGTGAAGAGAAAATAGATATTGAAAGTGAACAGAGAAAAGATAAGGAAACCGAGGAGCATGTAGATGATTTTGTAGACAAAGAGAAGAACAGTGAAGGAGGCAGTGAGCAAATGAAAGATAAAGAACCTGAAGAGCATGGAGAGGATTTTGTAGATAAGGAGAAGCCAGGAGAAGAAGTAAACGAGAAGGAAACTGAAGAGGGCAATGAAGAGAGAATTGATAAACACGAGGGTGATGAGAGAAACGAGGCAGAGAGTGAACAGAGAAATGATACAGAGGCTGTTGATAAGCACGAGGGTGACGAGAGAAATGAGGCAGAGAGTGATACAGAGGTTGGGGAGAATGAGAGCAGAGAGAACATTAAAGAGGAGATGAAAGATGAGGGTGAAGAGAAGGAAATTTCCGAGAACAAAGAGGGAACTGAGGGGAAGGAAATCAAACAGACCATGAAAGAAGAGAACACTGAAAGGGGAAATGACGATGAAGAGAAAGGTGATCAGACTGTGGAGTTGGTTTCATCTGAAAATCCAGTTGATGGTGGAAATCTAGATGGGGGGGGTTGAGGAAATCCAAAACATGACAAATGGAACTGACGAATTAAGCTTAGTGAACCCAGGTGAGGAAGGGCATTTAGAAAGCAAAGGAAGTAATGACCCTGAACAAGGAAAAAAATGGAAACAGCACCAATGATGATGACATTTACCACCCGAATATCACTGATGGTGGAACAGTTGAAAAGAATGATCTTGCAAGCGTGAATTCCATCGAAGAAAAAGATACACAAAATTCTAATGAGCATCTGCAAGGGCAAAACAATCCTGCAGATTCTTCACAACAGAGTGGGATAGAGGTTTCCTCTGATTCTATGCAAACTCAAAAGGAAGTAGTAGAAGATACCGTCTCTTCTAGCGGGGATGCCTCTACCGGGGATGGGGAACCTGATAAATCCAGTGCAGTTCAGAGCACGGATAAGGTAGAAACAGGTATTGCAAAACTGCAGGCAGTTCATTTAATTTTAACTCTTATCCGATTGATGCACACGTTTTTATAAACCTAAATTCTACAGGAATGGAACACAATTCTTCAATCAACGAGAATTATGAAGCTAGTAAGATGGAAGGAGGGAATGAGTCCTTAAACACCGATGGCAATGCGGGCGGAGGCCAAAAGGAACTGGTTGAGTCCTCCGTGCCTTTGGAACAGAGAGCTGATTCTTCCACCGCTCATAATGAGGCCGATGCAGTTCAGGGTACGAACTCTGATGTAAGTTCTGGATCACAAGAAATGGGAGGAGATACTGTTGCGTCATTGACGAATGATGAGTCTTCCAAGCCTTCAAGTGGTCAAGAGGAGATTGAAGAATCACAAGCCATGCATGACAGTGTTGATGTGCAGGAGAACGAGTCACTTGATTCTACCCATGCATCGATGCTTGAAGAAGTGAAGGATGCTCGCACCGACTTGACGACGTTGCCAGAAGTTGGGTCAGTGGGAAATAATGATGAAGCTGCTGCTGCCGAAGGGTGATACGATGGAAGTCTGTAGCAAGACTACATTTTTTCCTGTCATTTCATTTCCTACGAGGCTACACTGCAACACGTGCCTTATCAAGCATTTTTCCCCCATTGCCCATTGGCATTGAGCGACGTGAGTTACGCGTGACAGTGTCAAAACTTGGCGGGCAAATATAATTTTGTTTCCTTCACTGCAAGTTTGGATGAAAACATGTTTATCGGGTTGGCACACGATTTCCTTAAAGTGAGAAATTTTGGTTAACTGATTGGCACAAAGAACCAAAAAACTAAACCAAACAAAATTCCTTTCCATTTCACCATTTAAATATACAAAATTCACCAATGAAAAACGAGAGAAATTTGAAAGACAGTACATCATAGATCCATCCAATTTTGCTGCAACCAAGTCTTGAAAGCATTATTCAATGAGTAAATATCAAAAATCCAAAACAAACTCGAAATTGTTCTACGAGCATCCTTCAAACGAAGGAGAAGGAACCAACAGTCGATCATAAATTCCAGCAAACACCTCAATGCTTCTTCTGCAAAAGGTCATCAGGTCCTAGGAATCGAAGCATAAACACAAGTTAAAATTAATTAATTCCGCATACAAAAAGTCATTTACCCTAAAAACGTTGTTTCAGACGGAGAAAAAAAGATGTATTGCCAATTCACTTTAACAGAAAATATAGCTTAGAAGAGCTATATATATAACGTATGTACACCCCCATAATGTTTTAGCAACAAAAATTGTTCAGCAAATTAATTGATTACAACGGTCAAAACACAACAGGTCTAGAACAGAAACAAAGGTAATCAATTATTATGGTTTAAATTGACCATAAATAATATTCACGATAAACCAGCAACTACAATTTTTCGTTTTAAAATGTATTGAAACCAGGGCATACCAAAACTAAGTTAATGGGACACTGACAAAAAAATAAAGTACACACCACAAGCAAATCTTATTTTTTTAACAATCTACTTTGACTCCTCAACTGATGAATGCAAAACTTTCATATCAGCAGCAATAGTCACAAACAAGAATGGATACACACAAAGATGTGTTCAAAGATAACATCAACCATACCCAAAATAGCGAACCTCAACATTTCAAAAATTACTAGAAAAAACCTTGCAAAGAGTAAAACAGAACCCCATCAAAGCCATCTGCCATTGCATGGGAGAAAAAAAAGAGCAAAGGGGTCTAGCATACACAATCAATTAAAATTGCCTGAGGTATCGACAGCATGGGCAGAAGGTACAGCCAAAAAGACAAGACACTAAACTAGCTTGTGCTGAAGAATAAAGCGGCAACGGGTCAAGCAACTGGTTGGTGAAGTGAAATCCCACAGTAACCAAACAGAGCAGATACACCGGCCTCATCAAAAAGCAAAAATGGATGATGAATATATATTTAAGAAAAGGCTGGACTCAAAAACCTAACTATCCCCCATACGTGAAAGTGCAAGCTAAATACAAATGCGAAACAATGGATAAACAGCATGCACAGCTATCAAGGATATACTGTTAAGGTTGAAGCTATAAAACAGTGAAGCAGCAGGATATACTGTCAAGCAGAAGTTTGGCAATTGTTTGTAACTAGTAGATTGACTGGTTGAGTAGGTTAGAATATACTTCAGATAAATTAAAAGGAAAAAAAAGGAAGATAAAAAAGAAGAGAATGGAAGCAGAAGTAAAGCTCTGATCAGACCAATGTTTCTATTAGGTCATCGATTATCACCTGTCAAAGATTTATGATTCATCAAGAGTTCAGAAGAATCAATATGTAGGCCAGGCAAAAAAATAAAAATATAAAGCTACCCATAGAAAGCTAGAAGTATCAAACAACTCAAATGATAAATTGGAACTACTGCAAAATATGAAATTACATTATGAAAAAGGTTCCAATTTTAAGTATCAAAAACTGCACATACCCCATGGAAAATCCTTGCTGCGAATGTGCAAATATGAGTACGGCTGCATAAACAGTTAGGATGCAAAAACATTAGAAAGGGCATGAACAAAATCTAAACAATATATAGATATATATTTAAATAACTCTACAAAATATCAAATCAGAACTATGACGTGAAACTAAACAAAGAAAGTAAAAGAACAGAAGACATATAAACCTAAAAAAATATTTAGAAGAAAAAAGGGAGCTCACAGGAGGCTCCTCATAGTGTGGATGACCCTTTGAAAGGGTGTATATCCCTAATCCGATGCAAGCTGTAATGCCGAGATACGTTATCTTCTCCCACTTTGCTGCCTCATCTGCCCACAAAAAGAAATAAAAATTGCATAAAGGGAACACAACTCTGTAGTCAGAATAAAGGCAACAAAAAAGACTGTGTAAATATCAAATTGCAGGAGAGCCACTCAGCCACATGACAACTGGGCGAAAATAAAGCAGAACAACAACGGTAAGAAACATGCAAAGCATCAGCGTTAAGGATATCAAAACCCGACCCGTGTAATAACAGCAGATGGCAAATTATCATCACAAGAGAAGCAGCAGAAGACATTTACTTCATACATGAAAACATGAAAGGCCTATTCAATAACATTGCCAGTTCTTTTCCCCCCCATATATTTTATGTTTCTGTTTGTATGCCAGTGCTGCCAGAAACTCAAAGCACACTTGACAAATGTAAAAACGTCGACAACACTTGCGAAAACAAAAATATAGACATTAAAATGTTGTCTTGTAGTGTTTTCACTTTTTCAGCTCAGTTTTTTTTTTTTTAAAAAAACATTTCCAAAACTTGCGAACCCCAGAATACCCAAACAAAATTTGATAAACTTTCAAATCAACAACAATGACATTTCTGAACATGCCCTAAAACTATCGCAATACCGTATCAATAAAATCGGTAACATAAATAAACCCTGATTTCAATCAGAACGCAAAGGACGCGATTTCAAAAGGAAAAAAAATTAACAAAAAAATCGACGTTTCAATGAACAATCAGGTCATGCGACGATGGATCTGAACACCAAACATGAGAAAAATCGACGCGAGAAAGGGTAGGGGAGAGGGATTCAAAATACAGGCGTCGTCGTGATGGGCCGAGACGGCGAAGCCT